>CM076572.1:737571913-737823855 GCA_034641835.2 Pinus albicaulis
GATTTTACCACCAAATCAAATCAAAATCCAAAACCAATTTACCCTACATAACTAGCCTAAAATAAAATAAAATCAACAAAGATAAATCATATAGAGAGAGCCCTCTCTGAGCATTAGGAAGGCTAGATCCTAAGGCTTAAAAGTAGGTTTGTGGTTACCTCTAATATTATTTGAAACTAAAATAAAAAATCTCACAACTTTTGAAAATTATTGGAGTGATAACAGATTCTATATATATGATCTTGTTATAATGGTTGAACCGTCCATACTATATAATAGTTGTTTGACCTCCAATAGGTCGCATCTCTTATAACAACCCACCACCATAGGTTATATAGTTACAACCATAATAACCATAGGTTATAATAGTTTTCCACCAAACTATGTTTGTTTTTTAATATTCTAATTCATAAGGTTATGGTTTTATATTATTAATATTAACCATTTATATTAACCCTTTTGTAGTTATTTTAATTTTTTGGTTATTACATATTTTTTACATATTTTTGTTTTTGTATTTGTGTAGGGCTAGAAGGCCAATTTTGGAGTGCCACGTGTCAATTTCCTATTGGCCAATCAGCCTCCATATAAGTGTAGCGAGTCCCGCCATCATGTATAACTCGTAAAATTCTGACGATAATAAAATGGTCATATAGACTCTAATTTAGGTTTCGTCCATTTCGTTGGGTTCTTAATGAATAACGCTACATCCTGGTATCGTTATTGCTAAGATCCAGGAAATTTGAAAATTGAGCCTTTAGGGATCCTCTTAGATCATTCCTCCCCACTAAGGATCTTTTGGTCCACCAAAATCATACACATGAACTACAATCTCAATCTGCATAACATATGCCTTTAGAAGGCCACCTTCCCTTTCCTTCACCTTTGTACTTCGAAACTTGGAAACCCACACTTGTATCCATATGCAAATCTGTAGTTGCTAATACATATTCAATTACAAGACCAAAACAAGACCCAAGAAAACCCCATACTTTCCAAGAGTTTATAACACACTCATGGTCAAGTTTACATTGATCTACAACATAAATCATATCCCCATGCTACCAAAATATCAATTTGTTTCTTATACAAGTGATGTTATACATTCATCACTTTTACAAATAATTTTACAGCATGTGATTTACAATTGTGGCCTTGAAAAAATACTTTAAAAAGCTTACATCTTTGGATTGAGCTTCTTGGGACGCAACTCTGGATGGATATCCCAAAATGTTGCTCTCTGATGTCCATTCTTGTTACAATGGTTGCAATGGTTCTTCCTCCTACATACTTTCTTGACCTTCTTTGAATGATTCTCTCCAGTGAGGCTCTGACGAGGAGAGCTAGCCTTAGCTCTTCCTTTGGAATTCCCATTATCACTGGAATGTTGTGTTGTGCTCTCAACATTCGTCATTGATCGGAAACTGGTTTTCTTGGAACATTCTCAAACCTCTTTTCTGACATAACCAAGCTCTGCACAATGAGGTAATTCCTCCACTTTTATGGGTTCACAATGCCCTATCTATTAATTTCGATGCCTTTTCCTTAATACCCCATTTTCTTCATTAATTTTGAACCTATTCCTATAGTGATTTTCTCAAAACCAATGAAGTCATCATCATAACATGAAATTGAAGAATGAATTTTTATCTTAGGTGCTGAATCTGAAGTGCATGATGATGGCTTGTCATTTTGCAACTTGTCCATGGCCTCTTTTGTGGCTTTTAGCTAATGTTGCAAACTTTGTTTCTCCTCTTTTGCTTCTCATAGGACTCTCTCAGTTCAACATTACTTTCTTCAATAATTTGGTTGAAATCCTCAATTTCTTGGAGCCATGCGGTCTTTGGTGTTCTTCTCATTTTTGGTACATCATATATTGCAATCTTCATCTAATCACTTGAATCAAATCCCAAGTCAATAGGTCCATCACCTGCAATCCTAAGAGTTGTGATATTCATCTCATCGGTTGAATCATATCCCAAGTTAATTGCTACAACATGTTATCTCTCATAATTTTGTGAGTTATTACTTGACATGGTCATACAGTTCACTCCTCAAAAGGGTAAGGACTCCTTAAAACTTTTTCAAGTTGACATAGGAAATTTCATTTTTTCATATTTAACCTATTCTAAGTTTTAAGAACACCATCATTTCATCTCAAAACCACCTCCATAAAGGTCACATCATGTTCCATCAGTCATAATTTGTTGACATATTTCATTTCCCAAGCTTAAAACTCCGAAAAGAGGGTTTTTTGTTTTCATAATGCAGAATTTTCCTATTTTATACATGTTTTTAGAATGCATATTCTGGATAGCTGGAGATGTGTTTCAAAAACCCAAGAGAGGTTTTTCTTCAAGGCATACTGACCTAAAAAAAACTCCTTCAGTTTTGTAATATCTCTCAAGGATAGGGAGAAAATATCTCTTCTCTGAACCCTATGGTTTCAGAAAAAATAGTCACTTTAGTGATGAATAAACTTGCTAAAGGAGAAAAGGATGTTTTTTGAAGAAAGTGAAACATGTCAAAAGATTAAACTTGCCCTTAAATTCTACCAATATAAAGTTTAAATATCAAGTTAAGGACCTCCAAGAGCATCTAGAACTAATCCATGAGGAGTTGGAGAAGAAGACCCTAAAAATGATAGTAGTTGAGGAGCCAATAGCTCAACTCATCATCAATGAGGAAGAAATACCTCAAGAGTCATAATTTGAGCTGGTTTATGATTTGAAAGGTCAATGGCATGCCGGAAACAAAGTTTTTACAGCTGGAAGGCACATTTTTGAAGTTAGGCAAAAATCTGGAATTTGCATACTTTTCAACAGTTTCGTAGCATTTCCTAGGCTTGAAGCCAGGAAAATGCTACGAAACCACCTGTAGCTTTCTTTTTGTATTTAAAACCACATTGGCAAGCTTCCAAAGGATGGAAATGATATGGAGAATGTTTCAAGGCATAATGAACACAATTCATAAGGAAATAATAAAAATAGTTGATGGCAAAGATCATTTTTATACGCTACGAAACTGTTGAAAACTATTTTCATAGCGAATTGTTTTTTAAGTTTTATGAGCAAATGAAAAATTATTTTGGAAATATTAAAGAATTTTTTCTTCCGCATAGGCCCCTCTACAAAAACCTCTCTCAAGTTCTGAAAATCCATCAGCATTTGGAAATTATACACTCATCTTTGCACGCTACGAAACTGCTGAAAAACTGTTTTCATAGCGAAATGTATTTTAAGGTTTCTAAGAAAATTAAAAAGTATTTTAGAAATATGAAAGAGGTTTATCTTTAAAACAGGCTCATATAGAAAAACCTCTCTCATTTGTTTCAAATCTATCAGGTTTTGGAAATTATACACTCATCTTTGAAGCCTACGTTTTCAGAATTTTCACTAACCAAATTTGTGAAAACATTATAAAAATCCGACTTGGAGGAGGTGCAACTCAGCATCCACATGGCATAATGACACATCAACACTCTATTACACTTAGAAAATTATTTGGTTTCATTTTATAAGGGTTATTGAATTGGTTTGTTGAACTATTAATGAAAGAAGAGTCCTTTTTGTATTCAAACTCTGCAAAACAGAAATATCCCTAGGAAGTCTACAAGTGGTAGAATCATGTTTGAAATAGGTCTCTGAGGTGGGAAATCGAAGCTATCAAGGTGGCATATCATTTATATGAGTCCTAATTATATAAAGGACTGAGTTTTAGAGTTAGAAGGGGTTGGGATATGTTATGGCTAACTGCTACTATTGTAAACAGGTTTTTATATCAGTAATACAGAGTGGTTTTCTTCTTGACAGACCTGAGATTCTCATGGGGTTTTTAATGTTTTATTGATCTACATCTTATGTTTAACTACTTGCAATATATTTCATTGCTATTACTCATAATTCATAACTCTATGCTCTTATTTCCTTTAGTAATGAGATGACTATGTTTTTCTATGTTTTATGAGTGAATTGCCTTTGAACCACTAGCAATAGATTTCATTGCTATTATTGAGAATTCATAACTCTATGCTCTGACTTCCTTTAGTAATGAAATGACTGTGTTGACCTATGTTCTATGAGTGAATTTCCTTTTTTAAATACCTCTATCTGCCTCAGCTTCCATGTCAATAAACCTTGCCACTGAACCTACTGATTTGTTGACTCCATAAGCCCAATGGTAGCAAACCTTCATCTTTTCAACCTGCAAACATACAAAACCAAGACACAATTCATAGAGTTAGCCATATATCTTTATCATTAACCAATATCATAAATTACCTGTGAGAGAGCCCTCTCAGACTGAAGAGGCTAAGCTTCAGTCAAAATCTGGTTTGAAATAGTTACACTGAGTTGTCTGATCAACAACCAATCAAGTACAATTTTGGTGATAACATTTTGGCGCCGTTTTTGGGGACCGAAGGTGTAAATTTTTCTTGGGAAGAACAACAAAGTTTCAGTTCTAAGGTCTGAGAGCAATATATACTTAGACACATATTGGTTGTATTTCTACTCTAGCGACTCCACACATCAAATAACCAATTGGAAGATGACTCCCCTACTTGAAGATCGGTAGCTTGATGAAGTTCCAAGATGAGTTCCATTGCAAGAATAAATTCCAGGTATGCCCTATGAATCGGTCTCACATCCCTGGTTTTCCAAATCCTATGCCAAAGGTCGAATGGTTAACTGATCTTCCTATATTTAAAGATGAAAAGAAAGACAATGATGCTCTTCATTTGGTTAGATTCCGTATGCATGTATGCAAACTTAAGGTTCAGTTCCCTGAGGATTGTATCATGAAGATGTTTATGGACACAAAGCATGGTATTGGTACGAAAGCCTACCAAATGGTTCATTATATTCTCTTTCTGATTTCCATGTTGCATTTTATGAGATGTATGAAGAGTGTCATCCCTCCTTATTGCTGGTTAAAGACTACTGTAAACATTGTGTGAGTTTTATTGAATATTTGGAGAATTGTTATGAAGATGATGAGTTCATGGATGAGGAAATTTTAGAGGCCCTTCATGGCAATCCCTTTCATCACCAAGAAGAAAGGATAGCCTCTCTCTTGGATGAAAATGAAACCTAGCAGGATTTTATTTATGAAAATCATGTTACATCCTCTGATTTTGATGAAAATTTGTAGCAGACTTGTTAGTCTTTTGATCATCAGCAGTATGAGAATAATTTCAAAAAAAAGAGGAAATATTGGAAGATAATTGCTATAATCCTCAGGTAAAGGAAGAATTTTATTCTTCATGTCATTCCTTGCATCAGCCTACATCAAATAATGATCATGCTAATGAGGAGGAGGATGAAAAATTTTCTTTATCATTGTCTTCTAATTCGAAGTCATTTGAGTGCAAGTCATAAGATAAGATTCAATTTGTGGATGAAGTTGCTAAGAACATTGAAAAATACATTGAAGCTTTAGAAGATCAAATTCAATCTTATAGTCTTCATGATCAAGATCAGTCTTTCCAAAAAAAATTAATGCCAGAACACAAAGAGAGGGTGTTGCTACCTTTCTCTTTTGAGATTGAGGAAGAATACCATGTTTTTGAAAATCAGTTTGAAAATAAATTTGATAGCACACAATTGAAATCTTGTGTGGCTGAGAAAACCATATATGAGTTGTCCAAAGCTGTAGAATGCCTTGAGAATCATCAAACATATTATGTCTTCTATGATCCTATAAATGACTACATGGAAGAGTTATACAGTCCAGATTTCCAATTATATTTTCATTATGAGGATCAGATACATTTTATGTTGCCTTAGTCATTTCAGTATCATGCTTACTTTTGGTTCAAGTGCAGTCAAGAGGTTCAAATGTTAGATCAGATCAATGACTAGCTTCATTGGAAGTTTCATGTTGCTTGAATTAAAAATGGATATTGTAGTTTTTAGGGTAGGTAGGAGTGTGTGAATAAGCTCAAATTTTACTGAGCATCTTTTTAGTAGGTACAAAGTTAGTTTTTTAGGAGTAATCATCAAGTTTGAGCCCGAGGAGAAGGCCATAAGAGCTTGGCGAAGTTTTCATAAATTTCAGAGTTTTTATTTCCAAGAAGATGGATGGCACTAGAACTACAAGTTATTTGGTGTACCATAGGGGCACACCATCCCAAGTGGAGCCACTATTATCACTCATAATTTTTTGAGTCATTACTCGACATGGTCATATAGTTCACTCCTCAAAAGGGTAAGGACTCCATAAAACTTTTTCAAGTTGACATAGGAAATTTCATTTTTTCATATTTAACCTATCCTAAGTTTCAATACCACCATCATTTCATCTCAAAAAAACCTCCATATAGGTCACATCATGTGCTATCAGTGATCATTTTTTGACATATTTCATTTCCCAAGCTTACAACTCCAAAAAGAGGGATTTTTGTTTTCATAATGCAGAATTTTCCTGTTTTATACATGTTTTTAGAATGCTGGAGATGTGTTTAAAAAAACCAAGATAGGTTTTGCTTCAAGACATAATGATCTACAAAAACCTCCTTCAGTTTTGAAATATCTATCAAGGATAGGGAGAAAATAAATCATCTATGAACCCTGTGTTTTCAGAAAAAACAGAGTCATTTTAGTGATGAATAAACTTGCTAAAGGAGAAAAGGATGTTTTTTTGAAGAGAAGTGAAACATGTCAGAAGATTGAAATTGTGCTTAAATTATACCAATAGAAAGCTGAAAGATCAAGTTAAGGACCTCCAAGAGTAGCTAGAACTAATCCATGAGGATTTGGAGAAGAAGGCCCTAAAAATGACAGTAGTTGAGGAGCCAATAGCTCAACTCATCATCAATGAGGAAGAAACACCTCAAGAGTCATAATTTGAGCTGGTTTATGATTTGAAAGGTCAATGACATGCTGGAAACAAATTTTTTATATCTGGAATGCATATTTTTGAAGTTAGGAAAAAATATGGAATTTGCATATTTTTCAGCAGTTTCATAGCGTTTCCTAGGCTTGAAGCCAGGAAAACGCTATGAAACCACTTGTAGCTTTATTTTTGTATTTAAAACCAATTTGGACAGATTCCAAAGGGTGGAAATGATATGGAGAATTTTTCAAGGCATAATGAACACAATTCAGAAGGAAATAATAAAAAAAGTTGATGGCAAAGATCATTTTTATACGCTACTATAGTACGATACGAAACTGTTGAAAATTGTTTTCGTAGCAAATTATTTTTTAAGTTTTATGAAGAAATGAAAAATTATTTTGGAAATATGAAAGAGGTTTTTCTTCAGAACAGGCCCCGATACAAAAACCTCTCTCAGTTTCTACAAATCCATCACGGTTTGGAAACTATACACTCACCTTTGCACGCTACGAAACTGTTGAAAAACTATTTTCATAGCGAAATGTTTTTTAAGGTTTATGAGACAATGAAAAAGTATTTTGGAAATATGAAAGAGGTTTTTCTTCAACACAGGTTAATCTACAAAACCCTCTCTCAGTTTCTACAAATCTATCAGGGTTTGGAAATCATAAACTCATCTTTGAAGCCTACGTTTTCAGAATTTTCACTAACCAGATTTGTGAAAAATTTGTAAAAATTTGACTTGGAGGAGGTCCAGCTTAGCATCCACCTGGCATAATGACACATCAACACTCTAGCACACTCAGAAAATTATTTGGTTGCATTTGATAAGGGTTATATTATTTGTTTGTTTAATTATTAATGAAAGAATAGTCCTTTTTGTATTCAAACTCTGCAAAACAGAAATATCCCTAGGAAGTCTCCAAGTGATAGAATCATGTTTGAAATAGGTCTATGAGATGGGAATTCATAGCTAGCAAGGTGGAATATCATTTTTATGATTCCTGATTCTATAAAGGACTGATTTTTAGAGTTAGAAGGGGTTGGGATATGTTATGGATGACTGCTACTATTGTAAATAGGTTTTTATATCAGTAATACATAGTGGCTTTCTTCTTGTCAGACCTGAGATTCTCATGGGGTTTTTAATGTTTTATTGATCTACATCTTATGTTTAACTACTTGCGATAGATTTCATTGCTATTACTCAGAATTCATAACTCTATGCTCCAATTTCCTTTAGTAATGAGATGACAGTGTTTTTCTATGTTTTACGAGTGAATTTCCTTTGAACCACAAGTAGTAGATTTCATTGTTATTACTCAGAATTCATAACTCTATGCTCTTATTTCCTTTAGTAATGAGATGACTGTGTTTTTCTATGTTTTATGAGTGAATTTACTTTGAACCACTAGCAGTAGATTTCATTGTTATTACTCAGAATTCATAACTCTATGCTTTGACTTCCTTTAGTAATGAAATGACTATGTTGACCTATGTTCTATGAGGGAATTGCCTTTGTTAAAGACCCCTATCTACCTTAGCTTCCATGTCAAGAAACCTTGCCACTAAACCTACTGATGTGTTGACTCCATAAGCCCAATGGTAGCAAGCCTTCATCTTTTCAACCTGCAAACATACAAAACCAAGACACAATTCATAGAGTTAGCCATCTATATTTTTCATTAACCAATATCATAAATTACCTGTGAGAGAGCCCTCTTAGACTGAAGAGGCTAAGCTTAAGTCAAAATATGGGTTGAAATAGTTCCACTGAGTTGTTTGATCAACAGCCAATCAAGTACAATTTTGGTCATAACACAACACATGGAGATCCAACATCTACAACTTTTGCCTCATCATTAGACTCATGGTCTTGTTGCATAGTGGCCACAATCTTTTGCTTCCGTTTTCTTCCATTCCTCCTTGGCTTCAATTCTGAATGCAATTTCCAGCAATGCTCCTCATCACGTCCTTCTTTCTCACAATGAGTGCAAGAGGGCTTTGCTTCATTTTTCCTTGTTGTCACGACCTTATTTTCATAGTTTCTTTGTTAATACTTTCGCTTACTTTCAAGGTGAATGACTTTCACACTACCAGAGTCAAGAGTGGTGGGTTCAAACAATAACAAAGAATATGGAGAGAAATCATGTAAACAACCAATATAGTTCATCACATTATCTGGTGAATGTAAAGGAATTCCTAATGTTAAATCTTGTTTTATACATTCTTCTGTGAAGCTTTGAACAAATTAACCTTTGCCTTGTTTCAAATGTTTCCATTCTATCATAACTTTCTGTCGATATGCTAATAGATATAATTTTCCTTTTAAATCATAAACAAATTCATACCAGGAAGAGATGAGTTTAGAAACATGCTTACCTCCTTTCTAAGTTTTCTCTTCCACCATATGAGAGTGGTGCCTCCCAGTCAAAGAGATGTTAACTGGATCTTTGCATCATCTTCCTTAATCTATTGAATCTAACAATACACTTCAATATTCCCGATCCAATTAATTAGCTTTTTTGTATTAGACTCTTCGTTAAACATAGGCACATCAAAATTTACATCCAAATTAAAAAATGGATTTTATAAGTATTTTTTTATTCCCTGTTAGAATGAAGAGAGTAAGAATATTAAGAAGAAGAAATTTCATTGGAAGATCAGGATGGGGGTTTAGGAGGCTCTCCTCCTTCTCCTTGATTTACTGAAGCATGATCTTCTGTTGTTTCTTTCTTCTTCTCCCTCTTTTCCACTGTCCTCTCGTATTCTACAAACAATTTTTCAACTTTATTTGCCATGGTGTAAACATATTTTCTAAAAGCTTGCTCCTCCTCATTATGAATGTCTTTGTTTTCCATTTTCCTTCTTTATGCTACACACCCCGCTTTTGGATCAAAGGACTTAAGTTTACCTTCACCCTTTTATATCTTGTTCCTGGTTATCATTCATACTTGCAATTCACATCAACGTGAAGACCACTCTGATACCAAACTTTATATGGGATACTCAATCACCCTTCATTATCTAAGATCTTTTACTTAAATGATGTTAGCAGAATTTCATGTGAAGGAATATGAAAAACCACATTTTCATATCATTTAAATAAGATAAATTGTAAAGGAAACCATGAGTATAAAGTACACAAAGAGTTTGATAACGAATTTCGTCTAATGTGGACTACGTCTCCCGAACCTGCTCAAAGTGGGGATGCCTCTTCACTCATCTCAACAAAATAAAATAAATACATGGAAAAATTACACCTTATACCTTCAAATATGGGAGTTACTTGAAAATGGGTTGCTCATAGGGAGAAACAGACTACACCATCAAATTCTTGGAAAAAAATCTTGAAATTTGAGTATAACCATGACCCCTTTCTTATAATGGCACTTCGGGGCCCCTAGGGAATATTTTAGATTCCTCAAAACATCAAAAAAAGATATTATGCATCAAGGTTCCACTCTTGGAACCCCTGCATCAGGGTTTCGCTACTCAAAATTCCACGCGCCTGCTTCCGCGTTATTGGTTCTGCTTATTCTGCTTTGTGTTCTGTGCCTTGGCCCTTACTGTTGGTTCCACTACGTAAATGAATAAAACTTAATAATTAAATCCTCGGTGAAGTTAACAAAGGGTGCCCACTTGGCATCATGGATAGTGGGTTAATGTTGGGTCATTGGAAATGAACAGGCAACGGGTTCAAACCCCACAAACCTGTGTCTTTTTTGTATACTGACACACCAATTTTCCCCCACTATTTAAACCATATAACATATTAGATCTAAGACTTTTGTGATCCATAATGTAGATAAATGTCTTTCGGATTAATCACATCATTAGGATTAGGTCGACGTTTCAAACCATCTATTGTGGTTCATCCTCAGGACAAGGTGAAGAAAGAAACATATCACATTGAATAAATAGTAGGGATGCGTCAGGTGAAGAAAGAAACATATCACATTGAATAAATAGTAGGGATGCGTCATTGCCCAGAAAAAGCTATTGAAACTAGCCGTTATTTGACTAGTTAGTTAATAAGATAAAATATTAATAGTTTTTAAGATTTTTAGTGAAAGTTTAACCAAGAATAATTTAGAATTTAGTAATTTAGTAAAATGATTAAATTCTAGTTAGACATGCTAAGAATCTCAATCATGATGATGGTTGGAAATTAAGAGCTGGAACCTGGCTCTTGCTAGGTAGTTTCTTACGTTTTTTTTTTTTTTAATTAAATAATTAATTTATATATTTTTACCTAATTAATTCATTAATTTTATTTATTTATTTTTCCCCTCCTTATTTTGTATTATATTTAATTTATAATAAACTTATTTTAATTGATTTATTCTTTAAAAATTTAATTCTCCACTAACTAACTTTCTAACAACTAGCTAGGCTTAATATTATAATTTTATTTTTTATTTATTTATTTATTTTTATTTTTATTTAAAAATAATAATTTTGTTTTATTATTCATTTTATATTATTATTTATTAACTTGTAATATTATCTCTTAAATACTTAAAATTTAAATCCTAAAATTTTAAGATTTACCCTCCCCTTCTTCGCTTATTATAATAACTAGAATTTAATCATTTTATTAAATTATTAAATTCTAAATTATTCTGGGTTAACTTTCCCTAAAAATCTTAAAAACTATTAATATTTTATTCTATTAACTAACTAGTCAAATAACAGCTAGTTTCTAATGGCTAGTTTCAACAACTTTTTCTGGGCAATGACGCATCCCTACTATTTATTCAATGTGATCTATTTCTTTCTTCACCTTGTCCTGAGGATGAACCACAATTGATAGTTCGAAACACCGACCTAATCCTAATGATGTGATTAATCCGAAAGACATTTATCTACATATAACATATTTTAATAACCACCACTGTGACCCATTCACATGATTGTGATTATCGTTGCAATATGTTCTAATCACATGTCAATTTAATAACCATCATTTTGGTATGGTTATCAACCATATGATATTTTTTGATTCTATATAAATGTTCCCATTATAATGGTTGATCCATCCATACTATGTAATAGTTGTTTGACCTCCAATATGTCTCATCATTTGTAATAGCCTGCCACCATAGGCTATATGGTTATGACCATAATAACCATAGATTATAATATTTTTCCACCAAATTATGTTTTTTTTTAATAGCCCAATTCATAAGGTTATGGTTATTATATTAGCAATAATAGCCAGTTATAATAACCCTTTTGTAATTATTTTAATTTTTTTCCTATTATATATATTTTTTAGTATTTTTGTTTTTGTCTTTTATGCAGGGCTAGGAGCCCAATGTTGGAGTGCCACCTGTTAGTGGCGTATTGTCCAATCAGTAGTCGTATATGCATAGCAAGTCCCACCATCATGTATAACTCACAAACTTTTGTTGGTAATAAAATGATCATAAGGACTTAGATTAAGGTGTCATCCATGTCATGGGGATTGTAATGATGAACATTACATCATGGTATGATTATTGTTAAGATATAGGAACTTTGAAAAATGAGCCTTTAGGGATCCTTTTGGATCAACCAACTACTAACATAATCTTGAAAAAAAAGGGTCCTCTTGTCATATACTACAATTAGAATCACATGGTGCACAACCAAAGTAGAAGAGGTATAGTGGACAAGAAGGGGAAAAGATAAAAAACAATATAATGTTTGGATATTTTTGCAGTCCATTAGAGCTTAAGGGAACTCATTCAATAAGAGTCAAGGTTGGGAGGAGCATTGCAACTCCAAACTTATTTTCATAGAGTTTTTGACATGTTGGTACTATGAATAACCTATATATTAAGTAGTTGGTATTTTCTAAATGATTTATGGTTAATAATTTGAGTAGAAGTATTATTATTATAGTTCGTACATTTTTTTTCATATGCATGTAAATGAAAATAAAAGACAGAATTTGAAGAACTTCAAATATCTAAAATGGTACAAGTATTTTGTGCATATACTGAGTAGAAAACATTATGATGAAAGTATTTAAATGAGAACATGCATTATCTTATTGTGTAATGACTTTTGGAGTAGTAATTTTTTTTTGAATGCAAAGATAGTAATTAAATTTAGAAATGAGCATTTGTGTAAAGGTGCTAAAGTAGAGAATGATATACTTTAGTAAAAGCTCTAAAAATGGTTACTTGAAGTATGGAGAAAGAATTCAAGTTTTGTATGAAGATACAGTCAAGGCAAGAATTATAAACATATATATATAATGGAACTGAATGGAAGATTAAATTGACCTAATTCGTTAGAAAGAACAAAGGTTGGCCTACGACCCTAGGTTAAATAAACTTTTAATTAAAAATGATAAAGAAACCCAATAGTGGGTATAGTCAACCTATAACTCTAATTTGTAATTTCATTAAAAATACAAGAATTAATTAAAAGCGTATACAAAAATTTCTAAGAATGGAAAATAAAGAAGGAAAACATATTTTTTTGTAACAATATTTTTAAATTATCAACACAAAGGATTAGCTTTCAATATTCTTTTATAAAGGTATATACAATTGATATCCAGAATTGGTACATAGGACTCAAGTAACAATAATGGTACTTGTGACCGAAGAATTTCGGTAATGGTCATTTTTAACAATTACAAATAAAGCATAATTTCCTTTAAATTATAAAATTCCCTCTTAGGGATTGTTTTGTCTAACATTCATGGTAACTAAACTCAATACATAACTCTCGTAATTAAATTAAAATTAAAGCCATAGTGCCTTGTCTTCATAGAAAGAGAAACCATTTACATAAGAAGCAACCAAGAGTTTAGGGACACCTAACCTGAAGAGAAGGATCCAAAAACTTGTTAAATATTGGAAGGCTCTACAACATGAGTACAAAGGAAAAAAATCCAGAATTCATGAGGGTTTGACTATACTTATGGATTTCCAGAAAATAAAATTATAAGGTTGGTAAAAAGAAAACAATCCTAACCAAAGAAAAAAGAAAATATTAAATATCTAAATTACTTGAGGAAAAATATATGTTTGAGAACCCATGTTGTATCCCTACAACATATTACAAATTGTGGTTAAAATGGTTGCAAATAAAATTTCAAATGGACAAAATATCTATATAAGAAAATTATCCAAATAAAACATCTATAACTACGGCCATATTCAAAAAATTTATGCTAAGGTTTACCAATGGCTAAATAAACCATAGTAAGTTAAAGGTTCAATTCTGAAACCCCAAATAATAATAATAAATAAATAACAAAAACTAATTACATAACGTAAAGTAAATACAAAAGAGTTTTTAAAGAAAACGTTTTTATGTAGGCTTGAAACGTATAATAAATCTTTGCCATGGCATGGCCTCACTATGAATGGCCACGAAAAAATATACCTAAAGGAAACTAGGACGAGGAGAAACAACATCTATAATAGATTCAAAACCAAGTAGTGGGGATTATTTTTGCTAGTGACCGAGACAGAGTAGAGTCTAGGTATTCTTCCGATCAAATTTGTAAACAAATAAATAATACAGAGAACCCATAATAGCCTCTCCACATTTGAGTGACATAATAAATAAATAAACAAAGAACCCATAATATCCTCTCCACATTTAATAAATAATTAATTTAATAATACATTTGAGTGACATAATAAATAAATAAACAGAGAACCCATAATAGCCTCTACACATTCTACAAATTACCCAAACACACGAAAAATCCCAATATAGCCTCGTTGTATGTGAATATTTTAAGTCTGGAAAAGAATAGGAATTACCATTTTTCTAAATCTAGCTAAGCATGACAAGTTGAAAGAACTTCGTTGTAGAGCAGAGCAGGGCTCTCTTGGAACACCAATACATAATGACAAAATAAACCAGCAAAGAGAAGGTCGATAAGGACAAAACCTAAACCCTAATGCTAATCATCATTGGATGAGAAATATTAAACCAGAAACATCATTTGAAAGTCCAAATGAAGCGAAGTGTAAAGTCGTGCTCTAGACCAATAATACGGCTCCACATAACCAAGTATGTTATATGCATTAGAGTCATATATTATTTCAAACATAAAAGTTTTAAAAAAAAAATGGTTACAACTAGTCATGTAGTACGTTGGCACTATATAATGATATAGGTTTTAATTCAACTAAATCCTAGGATCAAATCACCATGTTTTGGAAATATTATTACAACCCACATTTTCAATATTGAAGTATAGAACATATCAAACATAATGATATAGGTTTTGATTCAGATAAATCCTAGGATCAAATCACCATGTTTTGGAAATATTATTACAACCCACATTTTCAATATGGAAGTATTGAACATATCAAACATATAAGAAGAGGGGGAATGAACTATGGGGTCCGTTAAGAAAAGAATTATTTATATATATACATTGGTTATGTACACATGAAGATAAATTAAAGAGGGTTAAAACCCTGTCATATATGTATGAAGATAAATTAAAGAGGATTAAACCTTGTTATATATGTGTGTATGTGTGAATTAAAGTTGGGTTAAAAACTTTATTTAAATAAACAAAAGAACGTGGATAAATCTCATGGTATTTCAATATAGAAATTGTACAACATAAATTTTGAATTAAATTTTGTATATGATTTTTTTTCTTAAGGAAAAATTCATAACTTTCATTAATTGTAAATAAAATTACATGTTGTATTAACTACAGATTGCATCATGTAAATTATATTTTATGTCTATACTTTAGCATAAGTACAGTAACAGTTCAGAAAACGAAAACAATATTTACAAAGTACTATGCATATCCAAATAAACATAAATAGCAACAA
Source organism: Pinus albicaulis (assembly GCA_034641835.2). Lineage (NCBI taxonomy): Eukaryota > Viridiplantae > Streptophyta > Pinopsida > Pinales > Pinaceae > Pinus > Pinus albicaulis. The sequence continues at coordinate 737,587,567 of CM076572.1, forward strand.
AAAATAAATAGTAAAAAAAATTGTATAATAAAAAAGCCTCTAATCAATTGGACTGATCAACAGGCTCCAATAGCCTAGAATCCTCTATGAATGGCCTATGGTAATGCTAATAAACTTCTAGACCATTGTTCAGTGATATTCCATTGCCCCCATGTCAGGTGCACGACTTCTTTGGATAAGTGGTCAGCAGTCTGATTCCTTTGCTTGTAAATATGGGTGACAGTAATGGAGTCAAAGTGTGTTTTAAGTGCCAAAACTTCATCCAGCAGACCTCTGAGTGTGTTCACGTGACATCTTGCATTATTATTGAATTGGATTATAATAATCTTTGAGTCCCCAAATATTTGTATCATGTTGCATCTTTTTTCGATGGAAAAAATAAGGAGTAGTTTGAGGTTGTTGAGTTCCGAGTAATTGTTTCTGCCCGGGCCTAATCCCATCTTGAGATTATAAAAGTGAGAGTTGGTGATATGCAGTACAACCCCCCCACCATAACCAGCAATACCAGCAACACCATCAAAGTATGCCCAAGGGTATGATTTGTCGATAATTTCAGGCACTATGATCCTATCATGCTTCGAGGAGACCTCTTCAGGAATTAAATGATAGAGGGCAGCAATAGATTTGTAGATGGTAGGCCAGGAGATTGTGGCGTTTTGGAACATGATGTGGTTATGGGCCAGCTAAATACCCTAAGATATCAGTAGGGGCAGGTTACGCTCCTTTGTCGATGCACCAGAGTGCCACCAGTTATGCCAAGCCATAGAAATTGACTCCCCTTGCCAATTGTATGTAATGGATAATTCCAGAGTAATCAACTTCCAAATTTTTCACGTCATGGGGCAGTTAAGGGAAAGATGGTTGATGTCCTCTCCCTATTCTTTACATAATCCACACCTAGAAGGGTCATGAAAGTATCTCTTAGTAATATTTTCCTCTATAGGCACATGATTTGTGAGCAAGCACCACATAAATAGTCGGGCCTTTCGGGGAGCCTTCAACTTCTAGATTTGTCTCCACCACCAAATTTGTTCATGGGGTTGTTGAGTTGCAATTAAAGAGGAGTAGTGATCTTTGGGAGTGTATAAACCATTTGGGGATATAGCCCATATCAGCTCATCCTTTCCTTCTGATATTTTGGCATGGGATGTCCTAAGAGCCATGACATATATGTTCCATGCCCTCCACCCATTCTCCGAAATATTAAGGGTTTGTGGAGATTTCCAAGCTTGTGTTTACCAATTTGAATTGTCCCCATCCGCCACTTGACTAAGCTGTGTAATCCCAGAGTCATTGAGGTTTTGTTTGAGTTCAATGGGAAGTATATGTTCCCTCCCACAACCAGACCAAACATCCAATCGAATCCTAACCTAAGTGCCCGAATCGATGCGCCAAGAAAGACCATGCTTGATAACTGCTATTGATTTTGATATTGCTCGCCAAACAATAGATGAACTTGTCCTGTATCTAATGGGTCCTCTGATCTAATCGAGGAGAGATATTGGTGCAATATATTTTGTATATATAACCTCTTACCAAAGGCTATTAGAGAGCAAGCATTGCCAACTCATTTTGGTTTCCAATGTAGTGGCGAAAATATTTAAATCCTTAAGTCCCCAACAACCCCAATGTTTGGGCTTGGAAATTTGTCCCATCTGATGCAAGAAATTGTGTTACCATCCTTCTTACTTCTCTAGAGGAAGTGTCGACATGTAGAAATTTATTAATACTGATAGTATTACCGGATCCTCTTGATCTAACAAATTAATATTATGTTAAATACATAATCCTTCCACTTAATTCTTTGCGGAATTAAATCGCCAATCGCACATAAACATAGTTGTTTAACGGGAAAGATTAATGCTAAAAACCCCAACTATCATATATTATGTATATCAATGGATCATGTAATAATCTCATACAAATCTTAGTACATCAATCTCTCAGTACAATCAACAATCATTACACACTGTCATGCAGAAATTTGCATATCTATGCACAAATTTCTTGCCTCACATGTAAATTGCCTCCACTCAACCCCTAACAATACCTCTCCGAATGAATTCAAATTTGCCTTGCCTTGACTATGCAGTCCTCATTGGCATCTCCAATGTGTGTCAGATGCATTGAATGCATCACTATAGTCACAACAGATAGTCCATCTCACCCTTTCACCTATCTCTCCACCGGGTCTCCACTAGAACTGACATGCAAGTAGTTAACTGCTGTATTTATTCAGTTGCAAGTGGGTTATTAGTTGTGAATTAATTAGTTAATTAATTCACTAAACTCTCATTAAAATTTTGCTAGAACCAGATACAATAGCACAACTGAGTTTAATCTGTTCATCCAGTTAAACTTAAATAACAACTCCTTATAACTACTCTTCCAATCATTAAACTTGCCACTTTAGTTCTAACTGAGTCCTCCATGCATGAGTCACCAACCACCCTAGGAATTGCATAATTCCTTCAGCCCACTGATTTGCCAAATCTGTTCACTGAAATAAAGTGCTCCAAGAGAATAAGTTGATATTTATTACCGGATTATTATTAAGGGCTAATAATAATCGACATGCATCTATTTTTAGATTGACGATCTATAAATAGACTTTTCCCAATATTCTAAAAATAGAATCTCATATATTTTTCACATTTTGACCAACCATCTACAAATAACATCCTACAACTTATAGAATATGCTCACCATGTCTAAAAATAGACATACACCTAAAAATAGCCTGTGGGCCCCACTTAGTGAAGGTTTTAATTTTCACTAAGCTCATCATCTTGTTGAATCTCAAAACTCCCTCTCAACAAGATAGGGATTATCCTTCACTCTGATCCTACCTCTATGGTATTCGAATTTTCTCCTGTTGAGCGCCTTCGTCAAAATATCTACATCTTGATCTTCCGTAGGAATGTACTGAAGCAACATGATCTTCCGTTGCACATGATCTCTGATATGATGATACCAAATATCTATATGTTTAGATCTATCATGAAACCCAAGATTAATCGAGAGTTTAATGCAACTCTGATTATCACAATGTATCACTGTAGGATCTAAATGAGAACCGAACAAACCGACCAGGATCTTCCTCATCCAGATAGCCTCACATGCAGCTTGACTTGCTGCCATGCATTCTACTTCTGCTGAACTGAGTGCCACAGATCTTTGTTTCCTGCTATACCAAGAAAATATTGTAGATCCGATACTGAAAACTCCTCCTAATGTGCTCTTTCTATCCGTTGGGCTACCTGTCCAATCTGCATCCGTGAAGCCATGCAACTTCACTTCATCCGTCTATCTGTACCTTAATCCATACTCAGATGTGCCCCTGAGATACCTCAGTACATGCTTGCCTGCCTTCCAAAACAGCTTGGTAGGCTTAACCATCGCTTGACTAAGCTGGTTCACCGAATAGCATATGTTCGGTCTTGTATTAACTAAATACATGAGCAAACCCACCGACTGTCAATAGACAGTGGCATCCACTACCTCTAATGATGTAGCATCCTCTTTCCTCCAATTTCCTGGAAGAGGAGTATCCATGGGCTTGCAGTCCTCCATGTGAAACTTACCAAGTATCTCCCGAGCATACTTGCCTTGAGACACAAACAATTCACCTTCTCGCTACCATATTTCCAATCCAAGGAAATAATGAAGGAGGCCCAAATCCTTCATCTCAAACTCCTTTGCAAGATCTGCCTTGCATGAGTGTATCAACTGCTCATCACCTGTTAGTATTAAATCATCAATATAAATAATAATGCTTAAAAGCTTACCCTCCACCACCTGTACATGTTTATCCATTTCACTGCGGTGCCAAGTCCATGAAATAGTTTTTTTATCCTAGGGTACCAAGCACGAAAGCAGTCACCCATACAAGGCCTCTTTGAGTCTGCACACATGCGACTCGCTAATCGAAGACTTCAAATCCTTGTGGTCGTTCCACATGGCTACCTACTTCCCTCACGATCCCATTAAGGAATGCGTATTCGATATCCATCTCTGATGAATGTGCGGTCTCAACTGTACTGTACAAGGAGAGTGCAAGGATGTTCCTTATGGAAGAATATTGTGCGACATGTGCAAAGGTTTCTTCATAATCAATCCCCTCGATCCGTGAGAAGCTTCAGGCAAAAAATCTTGCCTTATACTTCTCCACGCTCCCATCAGCAGCTTTCTTTACCTTGTAGATCCATATCGAATCTACCATTGATTTACCAACCGGCCTTGGAACAATCTCCCAAGCATTGTTTCTGACAATGGAGTCATACTCCTCCACCATGGCATCTACCCATGTGGGCTCCTACACTGCTTCTTCAAAAGAAGATGGCTCTATCATGATATATACCACCATAAGAGCTACAATCACAAGAATGGGTTAGGTGACTATCTCACCGCACCGGCATGCAGGGACTCCCACATTCTGTGCCGCATCGTTTTAGCCCCCGCCCGTGGTCCGCCCGCCATTCCTTCCGATGTTTGGCTCGCGTGGAGGGACTCTCTCTTCCACTCCATGATCCCCAACATACATATTGAAATATTGAGGCTCATATTTGGGAGAAAGTAGCTCCTCTTCTGCATGCAAGTGTAGCTCCTCTCAAGTGACAACTTCATGGCCTTCACCTCATTGAATTTTATATCCAATTGCACCACAGTCATCCGACTGTTTGGAAAATAAACATGAAATTATGGGGTGTTTCTGTGTACCCCACAAATATCCCAACTTCTGCAGTTGGCTCTAGCTTCTTCCTGGTGTCCTTTGTCACATGAATGTAAACATATGAGCCAAAAATCTTCAAATGAGAAATAACAGGCTTCTTACCATGATCCAAATGGAAAATGGCATCAACCCATGGTATTCATCTACCCATGTTATCCATCCACCCATGGAATTTACCCATGATATTGTAAATGGCATCGACCCATGGTATTCATCCACCCATGATATTTATTCGCCCATGGTATTGTAAGTAACCCATGGTATGTATCCACCCATGGTATTCATCCACACATGGGATTTACCCATGGTATTCATCTACCCATGTTATCCATCCACCCATGGAATTTACCCATGATATTGTAAATGGCATCGACCCATGGTATTCATCCACCCATGATATTTATTCGCCCATGGTATTGTAAGTAACCCATGGTATGTATCCACCCATGGTATTCATCCACACATGGGATTTACCCATGGTATTGTAAGTGGTATCTACTCATGGTATTGGCCTATGGTATCTACACATGGTATTGTGACTCAAAAAAGGCTATAAATAACAAGCCTTAGTTTGTTGAATACCATGGGTGGATACATACCATGGGTCACTTACAATACCATGGGCGAATAAATATCATGGGTGGATGAATACCATGGGTCGATGCCATTTACAATATCATGGGTAAATTCCATGGGTGGATGGATAACATGGGTAGATGAATACCATGAGTTGATGCCATTTTCCACTTGGATCATACCAGTAAAAGCTTCTTTAGGTGTACTCATGCCAAGTACTCTATGAGGACAATGGTTTTGCACATAAACCGCAGTGTTGCATGCTTCTGCCCACAAGTTCATCGGTAGGCCCTGGTCATGCAGCATAGCTCATGCAGAACCTACGATCGTTCTGTTCTTCCTCTCCGCGACCCCATTTTGCTGTGGGTTATGAGGCACTATGAGTTATTTTCGAATTTCTTCTTTGATACAGAATTCTTTGAATTTTTTCGAGATATATTCACCACCATTATCGCTCCGCAGAGCCTTCACTTGCTCCCTTGACTCCTTATCCACCAATGCTTTAAACTCACTGAAATTTGAGAATGTTTCGCTCTTCTTTGCATGAAGAATGTCTAGCATCTACGAGAATATTCATCAACAAATATAACATAATACTTGTGTTTTGTTGTTGAAGCAATCGAGAAAGGTCCACACATGTCTGTGTGAATTCTCTCCAAGATCACCGAAGCACGGTTCACCTTCTCATGAAAGGTGGTCTTCACAAACTTACCCATAGTACATCCCTTACACTGATCTGAATGTGCAAGAGTACGCTTGGGAAGTCCAGTAGAAATCAGTTACAAAATCTTCAAGGTGCCATGGTGAAGATGGCCCAATATCCTGTGCCATAATTCACCCTCATCTCAACTCACCACTTCTTCTGCTTTTCCCATCATTGCAGAGCAGCCATCTACCTCCAGCTTGTAGAGATTATTAACTCAAATCCCTATCCTCTTGGTTTGACACGTTGTTTTATGTCGTAGGAAAGATTTTCCCTCGCTGAAAACAACGTCATAACCTTTGTCCTCCAACATAGCGACCAAGACCAAGTTCTTCTTCAGACCTGGAACATGCATAAAATCTTTCAATAGAAATAGTTTACCTAACTCCCTCTCAAAGGTAATGGTTCCAATGCCGGTCGCACTGTATCTACCATCGTCACCTATCTTTATATGCACCTTCTCCTTCAAGTCACTAAACAACTCCTTGTCTCCCGTCATATGGAAGGAAGCACCACTATCAAGATACCACACTGATCCCATTGTGCTTGAAACCAAACATGTGATCAAAGAGAAATCATGTTCAAATTGTGAGGCTAGGGCCTCACTTTCTATAGCTTCAACAACCTTCTTGTTCTTCTTTTTCTGTGGGCAGTTAGTGGCGAGATGCCCATGTTCGTGACAGTGAAAACAATTCACTTTGGACAAATCTAGCTTCTTGCCTTTAGCTTCGGATTTTGGATGGAATTTATTCCCCTTCCCTTTCCTTGCTTTGGTATCCAAAGTGCAATTATATTCATCATCATTCTTCTATGAAGAGCCATCCCTAGTATTCCGCCTTATCTCCTCCTGCACAAGACCCGACCAAAGTTGCTCACAATCAGGCAGTTTCTCCCATCCATTGATAGAGTCTTCGTAGTTGTGCCAACTCTTCGGAAGCCCAAATAGAGCCAAGCTCACCAAGTCATAATCCGCAAATGTAATCCCCACACTCCCCAACTCATCCCTACATTGGACAAACTTCGTGAGATATTTTGGAATACTGTCACCCTTCTCCATTTTGATTTTTCTGAGCTTATCTTTTAGCGCCAACTTCCTATGGTCACTGCTACTTTGGAAAAGATTTGTCAAAGCGTTCCACATTGCAAATGGAGTATATTTTCTGTGAAGGCTTAACACAATATGGTCTTTCACACCTTCCAAAAAAATTCTTCTTATCTTCGCTACCTTCTTTTTCCATGCGTCAAGTAATGCAACATCGCTAGAAGTAGGCTTAGGAACATCGTATCGATGAAATCCTTAAGTCCATTATCTTCAAGCACCACCTCCATCCTGTCCCTCCAGGCTATGTATTTTGAGCTACTCTCAAGGGCATACTCCAACCGCAACCCATTGAAATCCATTTCAATTAATACTCAACTGTAGCACCAAGAAATTTCTGCAGCAAATTCAAATTGTCCACCGGCACAAAACTCAACACCGCTTCACTATTGCAATCCCCAGTGATTAACATTACTCTGATACCATGTAGAAATTTATTAATACTGATAGTATTATTGGATCCTCCTGATCTAAAAAATTAATCTTATGTTAAATACATAATCCTTCCACTTAATTCTTTGTGGAAATTAAATCATCAATTTCAAACACATATGAAGCAAATCAATTGCACATAAACATAGTTGTTTAATTGGAAAGCTTAAAGCTAAAAAATATAACTATCATATATTATGTATATCAATGGATCATGTAATAATCTCATACAAAGCTTAGTACATCAAGATCTCATTACAATCAACAATCATTACACACTGTCATGCAGAAATTTGCATATCTATGCACAAATTTCTTGCCTCCTGACAACCTGCCTCCACTGCACAATCCTTGCTGAATAAGACCTCTAAATGAATTCAAATTGGCCTTGCCTTGACTATGCAATCCTCATTGGCATCTCCGATGTGTGTTAGATGCATTGAATGCATCACTATTGTCACAACAGATAGTCCATCTCACCCTTTCACCTATTTCTCCATTGGGTCCCCACTGGAACTGACATGCAAGTACTTAACTGTTGTATTTTTTCAGTTGCAAGTGAGTCTCTAGTTATGAATTAATTAAATAATTAATTCACTAAACTCTCACTAGTGTATCTTTAGTTATAACTAGATACAACTAGCACAACTGAGTTTAACTCACTTAATTGAGTTAAACTAAATAACAACTCCCATAACTACTCTTCCAACTCTGTCACAACTTTACCACTTCAGTTATAACTGAGTCCTCCATACATGAGTCACCAACCACCCTAGGAATTGTGTAATTCCTTCAGCCCACTGATTTTCCAAATCTTTTCACTGAAATAAAGTGCTCCAAGAGAATAAGTTGACATTTATTGTCGGATTATTATTAAGGGCTAATAATAATCGACATGCATCTATTTTTAGATTAACGATTTATAAATAGAATTCGCCCAATATTCTAAAAATAGAATATCATCTATTTTTCACATTTGACCAACCATCTACAAATAGCATCCTGCTACTTATAGAATATGCTCACCATGTTTAAAAATAGACATACACCTAAAAATAGCCTACGGGCCCCATTAGTGAAGGTACTTAATTTTCACTAAGCTCATCATCTTGTTGAACCTCAACATGACAGATTTGATGAATTCTATTAGTAACACCTTTAGGGATCCAAGCAAGAGCCATCTAGTACACTGGGATCGCCTCTAAAACCCACTTGATGAGAACAAGGTTCCCCACCCTAGAGAGTCATTTTTGTTGCCAGATATTGATTCTTCGTTCTACTTTTGAAATGAGCCAATTCCAATCTGTGATTCTATAGTCATTGGGCTTGAGTCTGAACCCCAAGTATTTGATACCCTCCTCAATATTCCTGCGTGAAAATTGGAATTGTTGGAGAGCATGTCTACTCTCATGGATGGAGCATCTTGTCATCATTATGGTGGATTTTCTAAGATTGGCCAGCATTCCAGTGGCTTTAGAAAAGGTAGGAAATATCTTCTTGAAGAAGTTAGAGTCATGAAAGGAGCCATATATAAATATGAGAACATCATAAACAACTAACAAATGAGACAAATGAATAGTTTCAATAATTTTGACTTCCAAGAGATTCCCTTTAGCCCTAGTAGAGGCTATAAGCTTTGTTAGCCCCTCCATGATCAGGAGGAAAAGTAGAGGGGATAAGGAACATCCTTGCCGGAGGTCGCGGCCCACATGGAAAAAATCAGATGCAACCCCATTGATGAGGATGTTGAAAGAGGCATTTTTAATGCAACACATGATCCATTTAATGAAAGAGTGGGGGAAGCCAGTATGGGTGAGGATCAGATGGAGGTAGGTCCAGCAAGAGTAGTCAAAATCTTTGGCCAGATCAATCTTGAGAATGGTTCCTTTAAGGCTCTTGACCTTGATAGAGTGAAGGGATTCTTGAGTTGTGCCTATGGCCTCGTGAATTTTCCTTTTATGAAGGAAATCAAATTTCTCCTTGGAAATGTTATGGGATAAGAGACAGTTGCATAAGGAGATGGGTTGATAGTCACTAAAATAATGAGGCCCGTCAAGCTTGGGAATAAGTGCAATGAAGGTGGAGTTGAAGCTATCATGCATTCTACCTAATACTCTGCACTCCTCAATGGCCATAAGGAGGTCCTTACCAATTAGTTGAAAGAAGGATATATAAAATTCAATAGGCCATCCATCCAGACCATGGATCTTGTCTTTTTTGAACCACATTAGTACATCTTCTATCTCTCCTAATGTCACTTCAACATTGAGGTTTTCAGTGTCCTCGACCTCCACATACCTAGGCATATTCCTGGATATGTTGAGCACATAATATATGTTGGCCACCCTTGGATCTCTGTATATTTGGGAGAAGTGTTGAATTCCCACGTTCAAAAGTTGTTGATGATTCTTTGCCACCCTACCATCCTGATCGCTCAATTCCCAAATGGTATTGATGCTCTTCCTTTTGCATTTTCCTGAAAAAAATTGGTGTTTTTATCACTAGCCTTAAGTCTCTCAACTTCCCTGGTCCTTTTCCTGACTTCTATGGATGGTTCTCTTGAAGTGTTTGTCTCCACTCTCTACTCCTCAATTTGTGGCTACTCCAAAACTTCTTGAGGTTCCTCCTTTGGAGCTAAAAGATTCTGCTCTTCTGGTGGGATCTGAAGCTCCCTCTCAAGAGAGCACCACATCGCTTTATCCTCATCAAATTTTACATCCCTTTGCAAAACTTTCATTCTGAGTGATATTAAAAAGTACACATGGTAGTTATGGGGAGTTTCTGTGTATCCCACAAATATCCCCAATTTCGTTGTCGAATCTAGCTTCTTCCTTAATTCTTTGGAGACATGGTAGTAAACAGAGGCTCCAAAAATCTTGAAGTGTGACACATATGGATTTCTCCATGAGAAATAATCCTCGAGTGTAATCATGCCCAGAATCCAATGAGGAATATGGTTCTGCAAATAGACTGTTGCATTGGATGTCTCAATGCACAAATGCAGAGGTAGGCCTTGGTCATGCAATGTCTCCCTTGCTTCTCCCATAATTCTACGGTTCTTTCTCTCAACCACCCCATTTTTTTATAGGTTGTGGGGTGTTGTCAACTCTCATAAAATGCCTTCTTTTGCACATAAATTTTAAATTCATTCGACACGTACTCACCTCCATTATCACTCCTGGTAGCTTTCACCTTATTTTCAGTTTATTTCTCAATGAATTCCTTGAATTCAATGAACTTGGAGAATGTATCATATTTCTTCAGCATTAAGAATATCCAACCTTTATATGAGAATTCATCAAAAAAAATGAAAAAATATTTGTTCCTAGCAATGGAGGATGTCGAGAAACATCCACAGACATCATAGTGGATCCTTTCTAGGAATGCATGTGTTTTGATGTCTCTCATGGAATGTGTACTTTGAGTACTTCCCCAAAGTACATAATTTGAACTTGGATAATGTCTCATCTTTCTTCTGCATTAAGAATATCCAGCAATTCCGTGAGAATTCATCAATAAAAATGAAAAAATAATTTGTTCCTAGCAGTGGAGGATGTTGATAAACGTCCATAGACATCATAGTGGATCCTTTCTAGGATTCAATGTGTTTTTATGTCTTGCTCATGGAATGTGTACATTGATTAATTCCCCAAAGTACATCATTTACATACATCCTATTGATCAAGTGCCCCTTTGGGGAGACCCATGGTTTTCTGCTGCATGATCTTCAGGGTGCCATGATGCAAATGTCCAAGTCTTATATGCCAAATTTCACTGACATTGTGGCTATACACCTTCTCTGCCTTTGTGCTTAATGCAACACAATCCTCCAAATCTATATATACAAGTTCTTTACACGAACATCAATATGCTTCACTTGGCCCGTGGCTATGTATCTCAGGAATACCTTTCCTTTGCTGAATATCACATCATTACCATGTGTTGGCCCTCGTTTTTTATCTCTTTTTGTTTATGAAATACATCTTATTTTCCATACTATCCATCTATTCACCATCATATCCACCTTATTTTGACCAAAAAATGCATATGCAGGTATTTAAATTACGTTTTTCATATTAAAATTTTTTGTGAAAATTGAAATTTAAGTGCATTTTTGTACAACATCAGAAATTCCCGTAATGGCCTCATGGTTTGCATATTTGCAGGACACTTGGGCTCGAGATGAATATATTTCTAGGAGGCTGGGAACTAAGAATAAGTGTACACCTTTTGGTATAGTCAAACCGAGCTTTAATAGGCCCGATCAAAGGCGGTCAAACATGACCTATCTTTATGGAGGATCCCTAGAAACTAGGTCAAAATTCTTATTTTGTGGGATTTTCCAGATTTTGATGGATCTGATGGATGAGTTCAACTTGATTGGATAAGATAAGGATATTCATGAATATAGGAGCTATTTTAGATGAATTTGTTAGATACTTTATCTATTTAAGCCTCAAACGTTGAAGGCATTGATATGTAGAACTTGTATGACTTAACATTATTATTTTTGAGACTTTGGAGACATAATTGAAGATCTGTTCTATCCTATTTTCTGTTGTTATATTATGGTTGATTGATTGAAGTTTTAAGTAGCTGAAAACACCTTCAGTGTGTGAAGCAAGGGTGGAGGGCCCTCACACCGAGCTATGTGCACTTCTTAGTTTATTTGTAGTTGCAATTTCTGAATTAGTTTTCTTATGCTTAATTGGTTATGTTGGTTATTTATGAGTATTGATGAATCTAATGATCATTCTTATTTTGCATATGAAAGGACAAATAAATTTTTAAGTTAAAAATTATTTCTATCTAATCAAGATCTTCAGTTACAATTCATCTTTTCATGCTTTTCTGAATTTCTATTTCTAACAATAGCATTACTGATTAATGAATATATGTTGAAGGACAACTAGGAACTCTTCAATTATTACTTCATGTATCTTAATCTATTGTTCAATTAAGTAGTTTTTGATTTCTAATTCATGAGGTAATCTTGTTAGATAAGGACAAACAAATATCTTAAGTTAGGAGATTCTTCTGCTTCTTATTGCACATTTGAATTTAGAAATTGTTTAAGTTAGATTTATATTTGTAATACGCATTTCCCTAATCATTGATAAAACATATTCTAAATTGATCATAACTGAAACCCATATACTTTGGGGATGCTTCTAAGTTCCACTATCCCAGATTGATAATAAATAATTGCATTAGTTTACACAGTAAATTGACCCAACATTTTGGCGTCGTTGCTGGGGAATCATATTTCAAAACGGTCAAATAGAAAGACAAAAAGATATATATATATATATATATATATATATATATATATATATATATATATATATCACCAAAAACAACAAAAACATAGTTTTTATTTCAAGTAATGTTTTCTTATGCCTAGAGATAGAGATCAAAAAGGTATATTTGTGAAACAAAACCCCCCAACAACTCATTCATCCACAGGACTAACAACACCAGTTGCTGGAAGACCTAATATAGATGAGCTAAAGGAAAAACAGAGATCAGGACAGAGATTAACTTTAGTTGAAAGACAAATCTTGTTAGCTTAGAGTTAAAGAAAAATAAATCACCTAAAGAACCTCCTTCCATATGAAAACAAAAAGATACAAGAAAACCAACTGTTGAACAACTAGAGCAACCTGTCCTTGAAGAAATCAAAGTAGTGGAAGAAAATCAACCACATATTGAAACACTACGCATCTCTAAACAAGAAATGGCTAAAGAAGGAGAAGGACCAACTAGAATAAACATGACTCCTGAAAAAAGACTAGAATATGAAAGACAGCAAAGGGAATGGCAAACACAATGAGAGGAAGAAATAAGAATTGAGGCAGAAAGAAAGGCAGAGGAAGACAAAAGAGCAGAAGCACTTAGAAGAATAGAGGAAGAAGCAAGAAGAGAAAATCAAAATAGAAGAACACAAGAAAATGAGCAAGAAATTAAAAATGATCATGAAACTACTTTTGGCTTTCCCATCTTAGATGCGAGAGAAATATTAGGAGAAGAAATAAAAATGAAAAACATTCCACCTTCTGTATTGTCTAACTTCTATGGAATGTCAATATAATATCCTAATGCATTCATGTTTGAGTTTGATATCTTGTGTAGAACTTATGGATATACTGATGACACACACAAGCTTCGAATTTTTCCTGCTAATTTGAAAGCAGCAGCCTTGAAATGGTTCATGGGATTAGGAGAACATACAATTACTTCTTGGGATGATATGAAGAAAATTTTTCTTAAAAAGTATCAAGCTTACTACAGGGCTAGAGACTCAAAAGAAGACATTTTTAGAATGACACAACAAGAAGACGAAAGTTTGGAAGAATATTTGGAAATATTTCTTTACAATTTACAGAAATCCAAACATCATTCTCTCAGTCCTGATGAGTATTAGATATGAGTATTTATACATCCTTAATGTGATGGGAAAATGAGATATCTCCAATTTACCATTTTAAAAAATTGTTGAACTTTGTCAGAAATACTCTAGGGGAAGAGCAAAGAGTGGAAAGAGAGATATTTCATCAAAAGCTTCTAAATATGCAGCAAGTGCAGTAATAAGAGAAGAGATAGGAAGCCTACTAGAAAATTTCAAAATAGATCTCTTAAGCACTTTGGGAACACAAGTAGATGTCTTGAAAGCTAAGAAAAAAGAAGAAGATCAAGATGAAATCTTAGCAATTTTCTTTCCAAAGTGTAGGCAAAAAAATCCACTCAGGAATGTCCTTTGCAAGGTATACAAGTGTGTGGACTATGCACAGAAAATCATGCAACAGAAAAATTTCAAAAATTAAAAGAATTGCAAGGAGAAGAAGTGCACGGAGTAGATTCTCTCTACTATATGGCACCAAGGATACTATGGCAACCAAGGATGCCTCAACAATTCCCTCAACAAAACCCCCAAGATTTTCAATATCTTCAAAATACATGGAATACACCAATGCCATGGCAGGCTTGGCCACCACAACAATATCAAAACCAACCTACACAAGGTTGGAGGGGATATGGTTATGGAAACCAACCAACACAACATATGTATCCTCAACAATATCAATATCAACAGCCATACCCTCCACAACCATTTCCTCAATATCAACAATTCCAACAACATCAACCAATGCCATATCCACCTCAAAATCAACCAATGATAACTCAACCGCAACAACTTCAGCTGCCCACTAACCAACCACCTCCTAGACCAACACAATTTCTAGCTCATCTAGTAGCTAATCCAAGTAATAAGGTGGATAGAGTAGCATATCATGTGGAAGAGGCAACATTTTATCCTACTTATTCAATTCTTCCCATACAAGATGTCCACCTAAGGTCTGGGAAGGTGTTACAAAAATATTGTCCTCTGATAATTGAAGAAAAAATTGAACAAGGAGAACAAAGTCAACAATCTCAACCAGAAAATAAAATTCAGAAAGGTAAATCTATTATGACATAGACTCCACCATATCCAGAGAGATTGATACAACAGAAAATTCCAATATCTCTGCCTGAATTTAATATTCTGGATGAATTTAAGAACACATATGTCAAAATTCCTTTGTTGCAGGCAATTAAAGATATTCCGATATATGAAAAACAGTAAAGGAATTATGCATTAAGAAATCTGGTAGAAGAAAGAAGGATCCACCTACAATCTAGGTAATTGGAAGTTTATCTAGTCTCATGTCCACAAACACAACCATTGAAAAATATGTTGATCCAGGAAATCCTATGGTTACCATTTCGATTAACAAATTTTCAGTGCCAAATACTTTAATAGACTTGGGAGTAGCTATCAATGTTATGACTACAGAGACTATGAAACATTTGAATCTGAACAACATTAGACCTACTACTACAGTTTTAGAACTTGCAAATAGATCTAAGGTTGTACCAGAAGGTATATTGGAAGATATTATTGTCTCAGTGGATTCATGGGAGTATCCTGTAGAATTCTTGATTTTGTAGCCAAAAACAAATTTAGGATGGCATCCCTTAATTTTAGGCAGAACATGGTTAGCCATTACAGATGCTTACATTGGATGCAGGTCAGGAAGTATGACTATTGCACATGGAGATGAAAGAAAGCATGTTACATTATATTGTCTCACTCAATCTCCTTCTTTATTATCATAGCTTGATGGAGAAGAACCACAAGAGCTTCAATCTGTTCTTAGTCTTAATCAAGTTTATAATTTTAGAGAAAAAGAAGAAAATGAGGACTTATTAGCTCTATTCATCTTAGAACCAAATATTTCAGAGCAACTTAGAGTAACTCAATATGAAGCTGTTAGTTATCTTTTAAATGAATGTTTTCATAAAAATTACACTATACAATCATTGCAAAATACATTCGAAAGAATTTTTCTTGTAAATTCAACTACCAATTCAAATATAAAAATCATTGAGATCAGTCCTAAGAGACATTTGAATATTGGTAATAACTTGCAATCATCACAAGAGGAAAAGCTAATAACATTGTTACAAAAATATTCAAAATATTTTTCCTGGTATTACACAGACATGCAGGGAATTCATCCAAAAACATGTATCCATCACATTTACACTAATGATCAAATTAAACCTGTAAGGCAACCACAAAGAAGGATGAACCCCATGATGAAGGAAAGAGTGAAAGAAGAATTACATAAACTATTACAAGTCAGATTTATCTATCCTATTTCGGATAGTCAATGGGTTTCACCCTTAGTTGTAGTACCTAAGAAAAATGGGAAATGGAGAATTTGTGTGGATTACAGAGAACTCAATAAAGATACATTAAAAGATCATTTTCCTTTACCATTTATTGATCAACTATTAGATTCATTAGTTGGAAAGAAGTTCTTTTCATTTATGGATGGATTTAGCGGATATAATCAGATAAAGATAGCATTAGAAGATCAAGATAAGGCAAAATTCACATGCCCATGGGGAACATATGCATACAATGTATTACCCTTTG
Source organism: Pinus albicaulis (assembly GCA_034641835.2). Lineage (NCBI taxonomy): Eukaryota > Viridiplantae > Streptophyta > Pinopsida > Pinales > Pinaceae > Pinus > Pinus albicaulis. The sequence continues at coordinate 737,604,095 of CM076572.1, forward strand.
GTTTATGTAATGCACCTGCTACCTTTCAGAGAGAAGTTCTTGCAATATTTGTTGATTTGATCCATGAGTGTGTAGAAGTTTACATGGATGATTTCACTGTGTATGGTACAACATATGATGATTGTTTACAAAATCTTGTAAAAGTGTTAAAAATATGCATAGAGACAAATCTATCACTCAGTAATGATATTTTTTTTATGATGTTAACTGAGGGGATAGTGTTGGGACACCATATTTATTCTTCGGGAATTAAGGTGGACCCAAAAAAAATTCAAGTCATTGTGAATTTAACACCACCCACAACACAAAAAGAAGTTAGAATTTTCTTGGGTTATTCAGGCTACTATAGGAGATTTATTGAAAATTTCAGTAAATTAGCTTTGCCATTATTCAAGTTACTTGTGAAAGATGTGGAATTCCAATGGAAAAATAATTGTCTAAATGCATTTGAAAAATTAAAACAGAAATTGTCAATTTCACCCATTCTTCAAGGACCTAATTGGTCTTTGCCATTTCACATTTCAATTGATGCATCTGATACAGTTGTTGGAGCATCACTTGGACAAAAAGAGAACCAGTTTAATTATGACATTTATTTCATAAGCAAAAAATTAACACTGGAAGAATTGAACTACATTATTACAGAAAAAGACATGTTAGCTATAGTACATGCGGTTAATAAATTTCGACATTATATAGCAGGTTATCAAGTTTACATCCACACAGATCATTCCGCCATAAAATATTTAATGAAAAAATCAATCACAAATGGTAGAATAACTAGATGGATGTTATTAATGCGAGAATTTAACATTACTGTACAAGATTGACCAAGAAAAGATAATCAAGTTGCAGAATTTCTAACAATACTACATTCACCTGGTGATCCAAATCCAGTATCAGATAATTTTCCAGATGAACAACTATTTTCTATAAATGTCAAAACTCCATGGTTTGCAGATATAGCTAACTATTTATCATCTGGAATCCTACCATCTCATTACACAAACAAACAGAAAAGAAGAATAATTAGAGAAAGTGCTAGATATAGCTGGGTCAATGGAGATCTATTTTATACTGGTGCTGATATAATGATTAGAAAATGTGTTAGAGAAGATGAGATTATTGAAATTTTGAAAGCATGTCATGATGAACTATGTGGTGGTCATTTTGTAGATAAGAGGACAACACACAAAGTGCTGAAACTTGGCTACTATTGGCCATCCATCTTCAAAGACTTCAGGGCCTATGTGAAGAACTATGACAATTTCCAAAGAATTTGTAGATCGGTGGCATTAGATGAAATGCCATTAAAGCCGCAAGTATTGATTGAACCATTTGAAAATTTGGATTTATATTTTGTGGGACCAATCAACCCTCCATCCAATGGAAATAAGTACATCATGGTAGGTACAGATTATGTAACTAAGTGGGTGAAGGCAAAGGCAGTAGCATGGGCTACAAAAGATACTATTGTGTCTTTTCTATTTGAAGAGATATTTGTAAGATATGGAGTTCTGAGACAGATAGTAACTAACCAAGGCACACAGTTCACATCAAAACTTGTTCGAGATCTTATAGAGAAATACAAGATCAAACACAGAAAATCAACTCCGTATCATCCTCAACCAAACGGACAAGTGGAATCAACAAACAAAGTCCTAGAGAACATCATGACAAAGACTGTACAAATGAACAGAAAGGATTGGTCATAGAAATTGAGAGATGCACTATGGGAATATAGGATAACTTGGAAAAACACAATTGGATTCAGCCCATATTAGTTAGTGTATGGAAAAGAAGTTCTATTACCCATATAATTTCAAATACATACATTCAAGCTAGCAACAGAATTGGAGATGGAATTATCTGAGGCACAACAACAAAGAATTATGGAATTAAATCAACTGGATGAGATACGACAGTAGACAGTAGAGCACACATCTCTTTTCCAAGAAAAAAGGATCAAATGGCATGATAAATTCATAAAGAATAAAGTGTTTCAGAAATGATATTGGGAACTCTTATTCGACTCCAAGTTCAAAGATTTCAAAGCAAAATTTACGACTCATTGGCTTGGGCCATATGAGATTGAAGAAATATTTGACCATGGAGCTGTCAAGATAAAAACAATTGACGAAGCATCTGTTTTATTTGTTGTTAATGGACATAGGGTTAAAGTTTACAATAAGCCTATAAATAAAGAGGATTTTCTAAGAAGAATTTCGATAGATTCATATTTGTAATTAAGGGGGTAGCATAGCAACATGCCTCCCATAATTCCAAAAGAAGAAGAAGAATGACAAATAAAAATAATAATAATAATAATAAAAGAGTTTGGTTGTGAAAATCCAGGAAACTGGCACAATAAAAACTCGAATTCATATCGGAAAACCAACTTGTTTGGCCAATATGAATTCTCTTTTTTTTTTCATTTTAATTTACTATGATTTTTGCAGATATACCCTTCGGGACATGACAGACTTGAGGACAAGTCTTATCATCAGCTTGGGGGAAGGTGTGTAGTAAAAACTATGAATATAGTTTCAACAGCTAAATTGAAGATGAAATATGAAATACAATTACAAAGGAACTTGGTACATCATTCAACATATACAGAAGGGACTTGAATTGAGAAAATTATTCAGAAAAGGGACCTGTATCATTACAATAGAAGAAATTTTCAAACATTATTGCAAATTACGCCAGAAGGGACCTGAAAATATAAAGTGTTAGAAGGGACTTGACCTACATAAAATTAAAATCATATCATAAGGGACCTGAAATGTCAAAGTTTAACCTACAAAAGGGACCTAAACAAAATCATTCCAAATCAAATCAGATGCAAAATAGAAATAAATTCTCTACATAGTCTGAAATAGTCGTCGTGATAACAAACACAATGTCGAACATCATGAACATCAAATGGTTTGAGGGAATACAAGTACAGTAAGTGAAAATTTCTCTTAAAATTTCAATTTTTTGTGAAAATATTCTAGAATTGTAAAGCTAATTTAGTACTAGTTATGCATTTTTATCACCTACATTTTTCATCATTTACATTTCATCACCTATGATTCTTAACCCTATTTTATCCATATCTATACCATTATCCTAATCACTCAATAAACATTCCATAACCTATCCATACCATACCCTACCCTATTTTTCTAAACAAAAAGAATCATAAACAAAAGGCTTAAACATTAAACCTTTTTTGGACCTATAATCAACAAACAAGAGGTTAGTGTCATTATAAATATTTAATTTTAAAATATGACCATTTCATTGGTCAATTTTAAAAATTAAATAAAAGAGAAAACCTAAAGTCTAAAATCATATGATAGCGCAACTATTTCAAACAATAAAACAAAATGCAAAGAGCGCAATTATAAATGGTTATAAGCTAAGGTAATGGAGAAAGAGTGCAATCATAATACAAACAATGGAATGCAAACTAAAATAAAGTATGATGTTATGACAAACATTTCATGACAATGATGTATGTATATGGATGAAACTAAAATAAAGTATGATGTTATGACAAACATTGCATGACAATGATGTATGTATATGGATGAAACTATGATGAGACAGTGATACATACAACAGTGGAGGAACGAATAAATGACGGCATACGCTGATGTGAATACAAGAAATGAAATAGAAATATGATCACTCATATGCAATGGGATACGATGTGTTACAATGGAGAATGGAAGTAAACATAGTCATCAACGCAAAGCATGAAAGAAAAAAATGAAAGGGGCTGCGTAATAAGTGAAACATAGGATGAAATGTACACGAGAGTCAGCATGATAGTCAAGGGTAAGCCACTCATGCACCAGTCAAGTGGTGGTTGATGAACGGTAAAAAAAATTCAAATTCCATATCACAACACTATGTAAACTGTTGAGAAGACTTTCATCATTACTAAGACCTGAAGCAACTGATATACACTGTGTTTTTCACCATCATCACCTTTCGAAGGCTCAGTGAGAGAAGGAGGGCATGCAATCAAAAAACACATCCATTTTTTCAACTTTTTGAGAAAAAAATAAACACAGAAGCTGAGAGAAGACAATGGAGAAGAAGTGAGAGGAACAAAGCGATAAGGGGAATTGACTTAATTTTCAAGCCAACGAATTCGGTAAATTTTTCATGCAACCATGCTATCAGGAGGCAAAATCCCGTGAAGGATAAGGTAAGAAGCAAACTTAGATTTTGTTGTTTAAAACAACGATGATTTGCATGAATAAATCTCGGGGTTGTTAAACAAACTGAGAGTTATAAAAGGAGTTCTCTATTTTTCTCTTTAAAACTTTTCATTGCGTTACGTTTTGTTTTTGACATCACTCATAATCACTTTGACACCATTCATAAAAGCTTTGCCATCAGTCAACACTAAATATTCTGTTGATTAAGTGAGTAAATGATAAAATATTGAGTGAAGAATTTGATGAGATTGGTTCCGATTGAAACATAGATACTTGAGTTAAACTAGAAGGAAAATCGCAAGGTTCATTGCAAAGACAGGCAAGCTTGAAAACGCCCTCATGCACAGTCTTCTATTTCAAAATGAATGAAAACAAAGAATGGAGAGTTCTGGTTTGAATTGCACAGTTAATTCGTTTTAATTGAGTTGTGTAGTAGATTGATTTTATTTGCACACTTAGTAGAAGAATTCGAATCAGGATTTGTGGAGAAAGATTGGTTTAGAAGACACAGTCAAACATGTTTTTATATTTTTTCACAACAGAGGGCAGAGTCTGGTGAATGTTTGAAGGAAAACAATGAACTCATTATGAGAATTTTTATGAAATAATTGAGCTATTCTCTTGCATAAATCGTGAGTTTATATAAAATACATCATGTTATGCCTTTGGAAAATAATTCTGTATGAAATCGAAGGGTCACAAGACACTGTTGTATACATTTTTTTCATTTTTTTACACAATCAAAAATTTACAAAACAGAGGCAGAGGACTGTTTTTAAAAAAAATACAGAGAATCAAATAGAGAGTAGGATAATAGAAACATGAATTTTTTATGTTTTCTTAAACCTCTCTATATCAAATCTTGTGTCTATTTGAAGCAGTAAGCTCCCATTCTTCCAAAGGAAAAATAGAGGATTGATTTCAATTAATTGGAAAGAGCAGTAAACAGAGGTAAGCCTTACTACTGTGATAACATCTAGTACTTGAGTTTTTGTTTACAAAAATGAAGTTAATGACAGTATATGGGTACATCAATTTTAGGAAATATGACTTCAAGAATAGAGCCCAAAGATTTTCAAATTGAACATTGGAGTAGGGAAACAATTGAGAAACTTTATCAATCAAGCTTAATAGGCTTTATTCAAAAAATCAAAGGACACAATGAGGATATCACAAAATAATTTATAAACAATTGTAAATAGGATGAAACTATCGTGGGTAGTTTACATATTCCTTTGACTCCAGAATCTATTTCTGAAGCTTTAGAGTTGCCATCATCAAGTGAACTATACCACAAGGGATTGCATTTCAAAGAAAAGGGTTGGACATTCTTCTTGGATAAAAACAGAAAGGGTTCTTTTGATAGGTCAAAGGGGATTCCCAGGGAGTGGTTCAATGAATCTTGGACAGAGCTAGTTTTGATAATTCAAAAGTTTTTCACCTGTGATAAAAGACATATTGTAGTACACCTATATCATATTAGGTTACTACAACATATTAAAGGAGATATCAGGATCAATTTTCCCTACTTCTTTTATAAAAAATTGATGAAGATGATTGAGAGTGTAAAATCTGAGACCAAACCCAAAGAAGCCCAAATTATTCACCAGGGACTCATAAAAATCCTTGTAGATTACCAGCTGAAAGCTAAGGGAATGGTTAGGGAAATTTTCCTGATTGAAAATAAGTTTTTAGAGAACGTCACTAAAAACAAACTTAAACTAATGCAGGAAACAAGAAATATTGTGCATTCACCTCTCTATCCTAAAACCAGGTCAAAGAAAGAGTAGGAGACCATTATGATAGAGAGGGAAACATCATTTTTGATCACTTCTAGGAGACAAGAAAAGAAGAATTCAATAGAACTAGAAGTGCAAGTCATATAGACATCTCCTTTAACTAAACAAGCAAATGAAATCCTTGAAGAGGTTGCAACAAGAAGTTTATGAAAAACCTATAGACAAAAATTATTATTTTGAAAATAATGAGGTTGAAGCTAATTCAATTTCTAAAAATACCAAGGAGGAAGATCAAAACCTTAGCAGGGTCAAAGAATTAACTGATAGCTTGGATGTAAGAAAAATCATGGAGAGACACCTGAAAGAAGAAAATGAGACCTATAAGAAAACTAATGAAAAATTGGTTAAAGAAAATGAGAAGATAAGTGAAGAAATTGGAAAGTTGAAAACCAAAAAAAAATATTCTTTATACACATGCATTCAGGTGGCTTCAGGAGAAAAATTCCTGGAAGGCCAAATATGAGAAATAGAAGGTTGAGACCTCAATTTACAAGGAATAATAATTCAAAGACATGGATTCTCTTCTATATGCAGCACATCAGGAAGCGAGAGAGGAACAGAGCAATAAGGGGAATTGACTGAAGTTTCAAGCCAACAAATCCCACAAATTTGTCATGCAACCACGCTATCAGGAGGCAAAATACCGTGAAGGATAAGGTAAGAAGCAAACTCATATTTTGTTGTTTAGAACAACAATGATTTGCATGAATAAATCTCGGGGTTGTTAAACAAACTGAGATTTATAAAAGGAGTTCTCTATTTCAGTCTTTAAAACTTGTCATTGCATTATTTTTTTTTTGACACCACTAATAAATGCTTTGACATCACTCATAAAAGCTTTGCCATCATTCAACACTAAATATTCTGTTGATTAAGTGAGTAAATGATAAAATATTGAGTGAATATTTTGATGAGATTGGTGCTGATTGAAACACAGAGACTTCAGTTAAACTAGAAGGAAAATCACGAGGACCATTGCAAAGATAGGTAAGCTTGAAAACGTCCTCATGCACAGTCTTCTATTTCAAAATGAATGAAAACAAAAGATGGAGAGTTATAGTTTGAATTTCACAATGAATTTGTTTTAATTGGGTTGTATAGTAGATTAATTTTATTTTCATACTCAGTAGAAGAATTAGAATCAGGATTTGTGGAGAAATATCGGTTTAGAAGACACAGTCAAACATGTTATTATATTTTTTCATAGCAGAGGGCAGAGTCTGGTGAATGTTTGAAGGAAAACAATGAACTCACTATGAGAATGTTTATGAAATAATTGAGCTATTCTCTTACATAAACATTGAGTTTATATTAGATACATCATGTTATGCCTTTGGAAAATAATTCTGTATGAAATCGAAGGGTCACAAGACACTGTTGTATAAAAAAATTTCATTTTTTTACACAGTAAAAAATTTACAAAACAAAGGCAGAGGATTGTTTTTTTTAAGAAAGAGAATGAAATATAGAGTAGGATAATAGAAACATGAATTTTTTATGTTTTCTTAAACCTCTCTATATCAAATCTTGTGTCTATTTGAAGCAGTAAGCTCACATTCTTCCAAAGGAAAAATAGAGGATTGATTTCAATTAATTGGCAAGAGCAGTAAACAGAGGTAAGCCTTACTACTGTGATAACATAGAGTACTTGAATTTTTGTTTACAAAAATGAAGTTAATGACAGTATATGGGTACATAAATTTTAGACAATATGACTTCAAGAACAGAGCCCAAATATTTTCAAATTGAACATTGGAGTAGGGAAACAATTGAGAAACTTTATCAATCAGGCTTAATAGGATTTCTTCAAAAATTCAAAGGACACAATGAGGATATCACAAGAGAATTTATAAACAATTGTAATCAGGATGAAACTATGGTGGGTAGTTTACATATTCCTTTGACTCCAGAATCTATTTCTGAAGCTTTAGAGTTGCCATCATCAGATGAACTATACCACAAGGGATTGCATTTTAAAGAAAAGGGTTGGACATTCTTCTTGGATAAAAAAAAAAGGGTTCTTTTGATAGGTCAAAGGGGATTCCTAGGGAGTGGTTCAATGAACCTTGGGCAGAGCTAGTTTTGATAATTCAAATTTTTTTCACCTATGATAACAGACATTATGTAGTACACCTATATCATATTAGGTTACTACAACATATTAAAGGAGATATCAGGATCAATTTTCCCTACTTATTTTATAAAAATTTGATGAAGATGATTGAGAGTGTAAAATCTGAGACCAAGCCCAAAGAAGCCCAAATTCTTCACCAGGGACTCATAAAAATCCTTGTGTATTACTAGTTGAAAGAAGGGAATGGTTTGGGATATTTTCCTGATTGAAAATAAGTTTGTAGAGCAAGTCATTGAAAACAAACTTAAACCAATGCACAAAACAAGAAATATTGTGCATTCACCTCTCTATCCTAAAACCAGGTCAAATAAAGAGTAGGAGACCGTTATGATAGAGAGGGAAACATCATTTTTGACCATTTTTAGGAGACAGAAAAAGAAGAATTCAGCAGAACCAGAAGTGAAAGTCATAGAGACATATCCTTTAACTAAACAAGCAAATGAAATCCTTGAAGAGGTTGCAACAATAAGTTTATGAAAATCCTGTAGACAAAGATTACATCTAGTACTTGAATTTTCGTTTACAAAAATGAAGTTAATGACAGTAGATGGGTGCATCAATTTTAGACAATATGACTTCAAGAACAGAGCCCAAAGATTTTCAAATTGAACATTGGAGTAGGGAAAAAATTGAGAAACTTTATCAATCAGGCTTATTAGGCTTTACTCAAAAAATCAAAGGACACAATGAGGATATCACAAGAGAATTTATAAACAATTGTAAACAGGATGAAAATATGGTGGGTAGTTTACATATTCCTTTGACTCAAGAATCTATTTCTGAGGCTTTAGAGTTGCCATCATCAGGTGAACTATACCACAAGGGATTGCATTTCAAAGAAAAGGGTTGGACATTCTTCCTGGATAAAAAAATAAAGGGTTCTTTTGATAGGTCAAAGGGGATTCCCAGGGATTTTTTCAATGAACCTTGGACATAGCTAGTTTTGATAATTCAAAAGTTTTTCACCTATGATAATAAACATAGTGTATTAAACCTATATCATATTAGGTTACTACAACCTATTAAAGGAGATATCGGGATCAATTTGCCCTAATTATTTTATAAAAAATTGATGAAGATGATTGAGAGTGTAAAACCTGAGACCAAACCCAAAGAAGCCCAAATTATTCACCAGGGACTCATAAAAATACTTGTGGATTACTAGTTGAAAGCTAAGGGAATGATTTGGGAAAATTTCCTGATTGAAAATAAGTTTGTAGAGCAAGTCACTGAAAACAAACTTAAACCAATGCAGGAAACAATAAATAGTGTGAATTCACCTCTCTATCCTAAAACCAGGTCAAAGAAAGAGCAGGAGACAATTACGATAGAGAGAAAAACATCAATTTTGACCATTTCTAGGAGACAGAAAAAGAAGAATTTAGCAGAACTAGAAGTGAAAGTCATAGAGACATCTCCTTTAACTAAACAAGCAAATGAAATCCTTGAAGAGGTTGCAACAAAAATTTTATGAAAATCCTGTAGACAGAGATTCTTATTTTGAAAATAATGAGGTTGAAGCTACTTCAGTTTCTAAAAATACCAAGGAGGAAGATCAAGACCTTAGTAGGGTCAGAGAATTAACTGGTAGCCTGGATGTAATAAAACTCATGGAGAAACACCTGAAAGAACAAAATGAAACCTATAAGACAACTATTGAAAAATTGGTTAAAGAAAATGAGAAGATAAGTGAAGAAATGGGAAAGTTGAAAACCAAAAAAAATTCTTCTTTATACACAGGCATTCATGTGTTTTCAGGAGAAAAATTCCTGGAAGGCCAAATATGAGAAACAGAAGGTTAAGACCTCAATTTACAAGGAAGAACAATGCAAAGATATGGATTCTCTTCTATATTCAGCACATCATGGGATCAGGAATGGGATCAACATCAGAGATGAGAATGTCAAAGAGGAAAAAGCAAGTATGAGGACATGCTTGATCATCAGCTTGGGGGAGATGTTGGCCCTCATTATTTATCTCTTTTTTTATTTATGAAATACATCTTATTTGCCATACTATCCATATATTCACCATCATATCCACCTTATTTTTACCAAATAATGCATATAAAAGTATTTAAATTATGTTTTTCAATTATTAGAAGTTTTTGTGAAAATTGAAATTTAAGTGCATATTTTGACAGCATCATAAATTCTCGTAATGCCCTCATGGTTTGCATATTTACAGGAAACTTGGGCTTGAGCTGGATATATTTCTAGAAGGCTTTGGAACGAAGAATAAGTGTACATCTATTGGTACAGTCAAACCAAGCTTTAATAGGCCCAGTCAAAGGCGGTCAAACAAGACCTGTCTTTATGGAGGATCCCTATAATGTAGGTCAAAATTCTTATTTTGTGGGATTTTCTATATTTTGATGGATCTGATGGATGAATTCAACTTGATTGGATAAGATAAGGATATTCATTACTATAGGAGCTATTTTAGATGAATTTTTTAGATACTTTATCTATTTATGCCTCAAACTTTGAAGGTATTGATATGTAGAACTTGTATTACTTCACATTATTACTTCTAAGACTTTGGAGACATAATTGAAGATATGTTCTATCCTATTTGATACTGTTATATGCTGGTTGATTGATTGAAGCTTTAAGTAGCTAAAAACACCGTCAATGTGCGAGTCAAGGGTGGAGGGCCCCCACACCGAGCTAAGTGCACTTCTTAGTTTATTTGTAGTTGCAATTTCTGAATTAGTTTGCTTATTCCTAACTTGGTTATGCTGGTTAATTCTGAGTATTGATGAATCTAATGATCATTCTTATTTTGCATATGAAAGGAAAAACAAATTTTTTAAGTTAAACGTTCTTTCTATCTAATCAAGATCTTCAGTTAGAATTCATCTTTTCATGCTTTTACATGCTTTTCTGATTTCCTGTTTCTAACAATAGCATTACTAATAAATGAATATATGATGAAGGACAACCAGGAACTCTTTAGTGAAGAGCCTCTTTAATTATTACTTCATGTATCTTAATATATTGTTCAATTAGGTAGTTTTTGATTTCTAATTCATGAGGTAATCTTGTTAGAGAAGGACAAAAAAATCTCTTAAGTTAGGAGGTTCTTCTACTTCTAATTGCACATTTGAATTTAGAAATTGTTCAAGTTAGATTTATATTTGTAATATTCATTTCCCTAATCATTGATAAACCATCTTCTAAATTTATCATAACTGAATTCATATAATTTGGGTATGCTTCTAAGTTCCACTAGTCTGGATTGATTATAAATACTTGTTCTAGTTTACACAGTAAATTGACCCAACACCATGGTATTCCAAAACCACAATAGAGACAAATTTTTTCTTTAGGCCCAGATTGAACATACATCCATGAGCCTGGGGGGGATCCCGATTCCCTCTAAAAGTGATTGTACCAACCCTGATCATGATATACATTACATCGTCCCCCACCTCTATTTGCATATGCAAATATTTTTCTTCTAACTCATTGGAAATGTCTCTACACTCTGTCATGTGGAATGATGCACTTGAGTCCAGGTACCACACGCTTCCCATCACTATGTTAGGATATGAATGCAATGAGGGTAAAGTCAAGGTCTAACTGTGAAGCCAAGGCTTCACCTAATGCTCCTCCCAAGGTATTCTTTATTTCATTCTAGTGTGGCACTTTGTGGCATATTTCCCGAATTCATGAAAATGGAAGCATTTAAATTTTGATAAATATTTCTTCTTTCTCCCTTGACTGGATATTGGTTTGGATTGGGATTTCTTCCCTTTTCACTTTCTATCCTTTCTATCCAATGAAAAGTTTTCTTCATCCTTTCCCTTTGATGAAGTCCCATCTCTAGTGTTCTGCCTTATTTCTTCCTGTACAAAATCAAACCATAAGAATTTTGAATTTGGTAGTTTCTCCCTCCCATTCATCGAATATTTATAGTTATGACAACTCTTTGGAAGGCCTGTAAGGGCTAGGCTTATCAAGTCTTCTTCAGGGACCTTAACACTGACCCCGCCAAGTTCATCACAACACTATGTGAACTTGCTCAAAAACTACATAATAGTGTCATTCTTATGTATCTTGATACTTCGAAGTTTATCCTTGAGCCTTGGCTTCCTATGGTCATTATTATTCTCGAAATTTTTTTTCATTTCTTTCCACATTGCGAATGAAGTTTCTTTTCCATGGATATTTGAGACAATGTGATCTCGTACTCCCTCTAAGATTATTCTCCTCGCCTTTGCTACATCTTTCTTCCACTTAGTACGGTTATGGGCATCATATTCTATTGGTTATGAAACATCTCTCTTGATGTATTCTAGAAATTGATTATCATCAAATACTGCCTCCATGTGATCCCTCCATGCACCAAAATTAGAGGTTCCTTCCAAGCCATACTATAGCCTTAGTCCTTTGAAGGCCATCTTCTCAGCTCTGAACAAATCCTACTGCACTAATCTCCGAAAATCGAACCTCCTGAGAACAAATTCAAATTACTACTCTAGTGTGAATCATGCTCTGATACCATGTAGAAATTACGATGTATATTTGCGACTAATCATGAAGTTTTAATCAAAATCACAAGATAAAAACCTACTTTATTGCTCTATAGAAAGTAATTCATAATCTAGAATAACAATTTTAGACATGAAATAATAAATTACACACACGCAAAAATTATTTTTCTTGGGGAAAGAAAACTGCTAAAAACCCCAATGCCTTCTTGCATAAAATTAGAAGAATATATATGCATTACAATTTATTTTCTCAACTAAGAACAACCTACAAGTGCATAACCTATCTCTCTACTCAATAAAATGATTTGACCTAGAATTAGTAAATTTCTGCCTCTGCTGGAGCTCATATTTCCTTTCATTGTTCCTTGAGGAATTAGGCCCCTATTTTTTATGAAAATCCTCAAATTGATTGCGCAATTCCTTTAGGTTGATCATTTGACTGCATGCAACACCTGCAAACTTAAGACTTGTCTACAACTAATTTTACATTGCCTTGGAATCTCCACCAAGCTTAGGGAACTCGAATTCTCTACATGCACTAGCTATTTTGGGTTGATTGATCAGTTAATTGAATGATCACTAAGTTTGACTAAAGTCCCACTTCTTAACTGACCTTGCACTAGTTACTCCAAAAGTTGGAACTAGTTTAACTAAAAACAACCTAAGATAACTACCTTGATTGCTACAAATTAGAAATCACAAATGCTGAACTGAAACCCAAATTTACTAAGTCAACTGGGTGAAACAAGCTATGCCACACAAATTAAAATCATCCAAGTTGTCTGTTGATGTGGAAAATCATTTTTTCTCAATTAATCAAGGCAAAATCAAATTGAGAATTTCTTGCTACATTTTTCAACAAGTTATTAATAAAAATCTGGAAAATAATTCTGAGGCTACAAATGGGAAAACTATGGATTGCAAGCTAATGGTTTAATTTATTAACCCTTGGATGATGTAAGGCATATGCATCTAATATGAGGATTACATTATTTAATTATGGAGAATTTATTGATTAATAACTCTACCAGGAAGACATGACATTAGGCTTAGGAAACTAGGGAGAGTAAAGCTCATTAATGAGTAAGTAACTACCTGCCACCTAATGGATAGGGGAGGAGGTAGTTACCAACTACCAACAAAATCCTAAAAAAAATGGTTCTCCTTTAAAATTGTGTGGTTCATAGCCAGAGTAGAGGAGGTATAATGGACAAGAAGAGAAAGGGGAAAAAACAACATAATGTTTGGCTAGTTTTACAATTTTTTATAGTTGTGGGGGACTCATTCAAGCGGAGTCGTCAAGGTTGGGAGGAGCATTACAACTCCAAACTTATTTTTCAAAGTTTTTGACAAATAGGTACTCTGAATAACATGTATCTTAAGTAGTTGATTTTTTCTAAGTGATTTATGGTTAATAATTTGAGTAGCAATACTATTATTATAGTTTGTACATTTTCTATATATGCGTTCACATGAAAAGAAAAGATAGAATTTATCTTCTTCCAATATATCGAATGGTACAAGTATTTTATGCATATACAGAGTAGAAACATGATTATGCAAATATTTAAGTGAGAACACCTATTTGCTTACTATCTATTGACTTTTGGAGTAGTAATTACTTTTTCATGCAAAGACAATAATTAAATTTAGAAGCTAGTATTTATGTAAAGGTGCTAGAGTAGAGAGTGATACCCTTTAGTAGAAGATCAAAAAACAATTACATGAAGTATGGAGAAAGCATTCAAATTTTGTATGAAGATATGGTCAAGGAAATAATTATAAACATGGAGAGTCTAATGGAACTGAATTGAAGTTCAAATTGACTTGATTCATTAGAAATGACAAAGGTTGGGCTACGACCCTAGGTCAAATAATTTTTTAATAAAAAAGGATAAAGCAACCCAATAGTGGGTATAGTTAACTTATAACTATTAATTTAAAATTTCATTAAGGATATAAGAATTAATTGGAAAAGAATACTTAAATTTCCGAGAATGGAAGACAAAGAAGGAAAACATAATTTTTTGTAATAATATTTTAAAATTATCAACACAAAGGATTAGCATTCAATATGATTTTATAAAGGAATATACACTTGATATACAAAATTTGTCAACAGGAATTGAGTAACACGAATAGTACCCTTAGACTGAAGGATTTCAATCATGGTCATTTTTAACAATTACAAATAAGGCACAGCTGACTTTAAATCATAAAATTCCCTCTTGGGGAATGTTCTATTTAACGTCCATGGTAACTAAAATAAACACATAATTCTGGTAATTAATTAAAAACATAACCCTGGTTTGGTTGAAAGAGGTAGCCATTTACATAGGAAGCAACCAGGAGTTTAGGGACACCTGACCTAAAGAGGAGTAAAAAAAAAATTAATACTAGAAGGCTTCACAACATGAGTACAAAGGAAAAACTTTCAAAATTCTTTAGGGTTTGACTATACTTATGAATTCTCAGTAAATAAAAATATAAGAGGGGTTGGTAAAAATAAAGTAGTCCTAACCAAATAAAGAAGAGAATATTACATATCCAACTTACCTAAGGAAAAACCTATGTCTGAAAACCCATGTTGTATCCATGTAACAAATTACAAATTGTGGTTAAAACGATTGCAAATAAAATTCCCAAAAAACAAAGTTCAGGTAGGGATTAAAACCCTATGAACGGAAAAAATATTTATATAAGAAAATTAGCCAAATGCAACATTTATAACCATTACCATAATCAAAAGTTTATGCCAAGGTTTACCAATGGCTAAATAAGCCATGGTAGGTTAGGCGTTCAATTTTGAAACCCAAAATTCATTAAACAAAAGTACAAGAACTAATCATATAACTTAAGGTTAATACAAAGGATTATATAAAGCAAATGTTTTTATGTAGGTTTGAAACTGTGAATAACAAAAAAAACTCGGTATAAGTAAGCATTTTCATTGCATGGCCTGACTATGAATGGCCACAAAAAAAAATAAGTTAACCAAGGAAAAGACCAAAACTATAACATTTTTGTCTAGGGTTTTAATATTCAAACATTGACCAGTAAATTGATCAAGTAAATAAAGTCTATGAGAAATGAATTATTTATCTGTTTAGAAGGAAGATAGTTTAAATATATGTGATAAGAGCTAACTTTTTTCCAAATATGAGCCTCTCCCGAGATCCAATTTACAACAAGAGAAGGTCGAAAGCCACAATAGAGCGTAAAAATGAACTTGTAAACAAACGAAATTAAGGATTACATTAAAATCCTTGTCGTTTAATTTTCTACAAAGAGTCATATACAAAGAAATGAAAAAAATATACATTTATAAGAGCTTACCTAAAAGAAACTGGGATGAGGAGAAACAACATATATAACATATTCAAGTAAGAAATTCAAAAGCAAGTAGTGGGGGATTATTTTCACCAACCATAGAGATCGAGCAGAGTCTTGACATTGTTCTTATCAATCTTTTAAACACCAAAAAAAACAAAAGAGGAATTAATTTAATAACACATTTGAGAGATAGAAGAAAAAATGAAGGAACCTTAATCACAACTTCACATTATGTAACTTACCGAAACACATAAAGAAATTCACATTGTATCCTTGTCGTAGGTGAAGAGTTTAAGTCTGGAAGAGAACATGAATTACCATTATTATGAGTTGAAAGAACTTTGTTGCATAGCAGAGTAGGGATTTATTGGAACACCAAGACAGAATGACCGAATAAACTAGTTGAGAGAAGGCTAATAAGAATAAAACCTGAACCCTGATGCTAATCATGGTTGGATAAGAAATATTAAACCATAATTTTCGATTGAAATTCCACGTGTTAGCCAATAAAGTCACATGAACCAAGGTGGAAAGTCGCGCTCTAGAGCAATAAGATGGCTCCACATAACCAAGTATGGTCCACACGTTAGATTCATATATTACTTTAGGAAAAAAATTAAAAATAATTTTGGTATTTTGGTTACAACGGGAGCCTAGGTGGTGCATTGGCACTACATAATGATATAAGGTTTCATTCAGATAAATGCTAGGATCAAATCACCATGTTGTGACAATAATATTACAAATCAAAATTTCAATATTGAAGTATAGAACATATCAAACATATAACAAGATGGGAATGAACTATGGGGCATGTTAAGTAAAGACACACACATACACACCTTGGTTATGCACACATATGAAGATAAATTAAAGAGGGTTAAAACCTTGCTACATACATACATATACATATGCGCACACACACACATATAATGAATTAAAGTGGGTTTAAAAACCATTTAAAAAAAAATAGTCAAATCCTATGGGATTTTATTATATAAATTTTGCAACACAAATTTTGGATTAAAATTTATATAATATCTTTAAGATAAGTATAAGCTTTATTATAAGCACATAAGGTATTAGTTAAATTGAAATATCATGTTAGTTAAAATATTCCCTTTTTGGAAATTACAAGCACTTATATTGCAATAGGACATTGACATAGACTATCGACGAGAGAGTATCTTACAAAAGAATATGGGCAGCCAAAAAATGTAGGAATTTAGGAGGTGACCTTATCTTAAGACTTAGTGATCAAGGGATAATATATAAATTATAAAGTGAAATTTAGTAAACATGCTTGTAACAAAATATTTAATTATAAACCCTTGAGGTACTAATTGAGTACTGAAATTTTGACAATGAGAAGAATTTGTTTAGTGTATTTTTGGGGTTCATTACATGTGGTATCAAAGTTGTAGGTTACAACATTAGGACTTTATGGTTCCTAACTGAAAACATTATTTTCTGTGTAACATACAGAAAGAAAAAATACTACCAAAAAGAAAAATTGAGGAATGGTTGAAGAATATAATAGGTCGACTTTCTTAGGATCACCTAAATATGGTAGAGAGCATGATTCTGAGTAGAGAATGATGAGGGAAGAATTTGGAAATCAAAATAACCATGAATTTGAGACTTTATAGTTGGTTTGTAGTCTAAAAGCAAATCTAGACAATGTAAAATCTAATCAAGAAAAAATGTGTAAGGTGAAGGATGAACAAGAATATATAAATGGGCACATGCTCAAGAGGCTAAAAAAACACAGGCGGTATGAAAGTTGATAGAGACCATAAGAAAAGGCTTATAAGTAAGTCTCTAAACATAAATGAACTTATAACTTCTAGTGAGATTCAAACACCCAAGTGTAATAATGAAATGGAAGAACAAATGTCGGGGAGCAGTGTTTCTTTGTCTAAGAAGAAAATAATTGTACCCCAATTACAGGATGAATTTAAAAATATCAGACCTTTGAATTTTAATGAACAATTTGAAGAAGGAAAAGAAGCTTGGATTTTGAACATGTAAATTTTTTTTGAAGTCTATAATTACCCTAGTAACCTGAAAGTTGGATTAGATACACACTAGCTGAATGGAAAAGTAGCTTTGTGGTGGGAAGAAAACAAAGCAAGAAAGAAAATTAAAAGCAAAAAATTTACCTGGAAATTATTCTAGAAGGAATTCAAGAAGAAGTATTTAACAAAGAGGAACAACGATATGAAATATAGGGAATTCCATGAGTTAATACTAGGTCAATTAACAATGGATGAATTTGTAAATAAATTCATAAGCTTTTTTGGATATGTGTCATACTTTAAAGAAGAAAAGGAAAAAATTAAAATGTTTATCAGTTGGTTTCATTTTTCTTACAAATAAAGGAATGACTTCGATAATACTAAAACAATGGATGAAACAATAAATAAAAAAAGAAATTTTTTGCTATAATCAGAATAAGTAGAAAAGTGATAGTTCTAAGATCTGGTTGGCAAAGAAGAATGAAAAATTCAATTCTAGAAAGAAAGTATTTAAGAAAATTTCATTTGCCAATACATTTTAAAGTATTCAGGGGGGGGGGGGGGTGTTACAGTAGGAAAGTAAATCAATAGAGAAATTCAAATCAGGGATGTGGGCTAATAGCAAGAGTTGGGAATAAAAAAATTGATGAATCTTCAAGGCCAACGATTAAATTTTGCGGTTGTAATGAAAATCACTTGTGGGGGGATTTTCCACAAAATCCTTTGAATAAGAAGGCAACAATGCATAATATATTGGAGGCACTACAGTAAATGATATTATCTATAACATTCCAAGGATCGATGCAACGTTGGAAAATAGGTAGGTTGACCATCAATCCACCATGGTAGATATTCAAGATAAAATCATGGGAAAATTTGTATTTGTGTAATTGATCTTGGATCTAGTTTGAGTTATATTTTCTCCTTTTGTGATTGAAAAATGTGGTCTTAAGAAAGAAAAACGGACTAAACCTTGGTTAGTGCAATTAGTTATAGGAACCAAGAGAAGGGTTACTAAGATTAACAAATATTGTTCAATATACATAAATGGATTTCACACTAAACTTAATTTGAATATTTTTCCTTTGGGATCATATGATATCCTTATTTGCATGGATTGGCTAGCAAAAAATAGGGTAGTCTTGAACTATTTGGAAAAATATTTCATATGTGTTAATGATGAGGGGGTAATTTGTATAGTAAAAGGGGTTCCAAGAGTTTTTTTTGTGAAGAAAATATCTACCTTATAGTTAAATAAATGCACTCAAAGGGGATGTAAGTTGTGTGTAGTTCAAATCCAAGATCATTTTAACAGTAATCAGAATCCTTCTATAGAATGTTACCCCATATTAGAAAAATATAAGGATGTATTTCCTTAGGAAATCATAAGACTACCTCCACGAAGGGACATATATTTCACTATAGATATTATCCCTTGAGAAGTCATAGCATCTAAATTTCCATACATAATGATTATTCTAGAATTTACGGAACCAAAAAAGCAACTACAAGAGCTATTAAACAAGAAATATATAATACCCAATAGTCTAAATTAGCTTACCCAATTACAAGAACAATCAAGGACAAGTATCCATTACCCAGGATTGATGACCTATTTTTTCAGGTAAAAGGATATATTATCTTCTCAAAGATTGAATTAAGATCCAAATATCATCATATCGGGATTAAAGACAAATACATTCATAAGACAACTTTCAAGCATTGTATGGGCATTATGAGTTTGTTGTACGTCCTTTCAGACTCACTAATGTACCAACCACTTTTATGTGTCTGATGAATATTGTACTTGTTAGAGTCAGCCTTTGCAGCTTTCCTTCAGTGATCAAACATGCTCTTACAAAGTGATTTTAAGGTTTCAAGGTCAAATTTTGTCATTTCAATGAATCTTCAAGAAACATTTGGTCACTAGGCATTAGGTCTAGGGTTTGTTTTTACTCTTTTCAAAGTTGTCCAAATGTCGGTCCATGTCACCTTTTAGCTGAGTGTACCATCATTTAGAAGGTTTTCATCATCATGTCAAGTTCCATTGGGTCATTTTACAGCTTGTTCATGCTTCAGTTGTGCCTAGGTAAGGTCCATTTCCCTCTCCTAGGGTTTTGGGGGTAATTTCTCTTGGATGGTCAAATCATCGAAAAAACTTGTATCCTGATGTTCACACACCTTCCCATATCCTTAATATACCTTATTAAACACTTCCCATCACTGAGATCCCCAAAATTCCTCATTTTTCCACAAACCCTAGTTTCTTGCCACAACTTGGCAATTTTCTAGGCTAGGCCTGTGTTTTGCCCTTTTGGACCCCTTCCCCTCACTCAATCTCTGAGATTCCACTTTCCCCTGCTTCCTAACATCCCCCCCTACTTCCAAAAATTTCCCCAAGAATTTATAAGCCCCTTATCCGCTTCATTTCGACAAAATCCCTTGTTTCACACATCAGGATAAGTTTCACTCAAATGATGTTTCAGAGAAATAAAATATGAATTTTGGAACAATGAGAGAGGTTTTTGTAAAAAAAATGCCAAGGAAGAAAAAACTCTTTCACTTTTTACACAGGTGTAATGGTTTTGGAGAAATGTCAATAATACCGTTGCCTCAGGAGAATTGATGCACCTGCAGGAAGTAGTGTTGGGAGATTTTATTTTTGATAGGGTAAATAAACTCCAAATTGAAAACTTCCACTTGGGTTGGAAATTATACTCCAACATCTTTCCAACGAGCTATCACACGCCCAATTTGGACACCGGGAAGGCCTCCAAAATCCTCCTGCAAAATGCACTATGTAGCGCGCTACGCATAGAAAAGTGCGCGCTAAGCATTGGGCCAGAACTCAAAATTTTTGTCATTTCTTTACCAAAAATCAAATTGACTCAGTCCCCTTTGTTCCAAATAAGTTTATGTGTGTTTTAATTGCTATTTTTCAAGGTTTGGTGTAGTTTGAAAATCGGATATGAGAGTTGAATGTCAAAAACCAACTCTATCTTGTTGAAGAAATGCCTCTCCATGGTTTTTGAATTGGTGTTTTAAAATAGTTTTGGTGTCACTTCCCACCTTGTTTTTCCATCTCCCATGATCTCATTATTATATTATATTTTCCTAATCCCCTTACATCCCCTTACATCCTAAGTGACTTATTCCTAAACCCCTTTTTCCTATCCCCAAGTCACTTCATTCCCTATCATTCCCATTTCCCCATCTCATTTGTAAAGTCCTCAAACCCCAAGTTCCCAAACAATAAAGTGAGTGTCCTTGCACTTTAAAATCTCACTTGAGTACATTCCATTGTTCCCATTTCCTTATTTCCCACACTCCCTTCCTACTTAGCATATTTTGGCATTGAGACCAAGACACTAAACTCTTCATATTCACCTCGGGCAACATAGACGAAGAAGGCATTGAGGAGGCGTGAAAAGGAATAATATTGGCCGAAACTTCTTTCAATTAGCATGATACTTGATGATGTACCCTCAGTCCAAATTTCAGCAAATTTGGAGAAAATTTTGTCAATTTTGATTTTTTTTTATGCCTTAACACAGATTTTTCCGCCCAACGCGTAGCGCGTCGACGTGCTCGCTTATGATTGGGACACTTGCTGGAGGAAAAATTTATATTTTTGGGTTTTTCATGGTGAGTTATGCATGCTCCAGTATGGCCAAAGAATTTCATCAAGTTCTGAATGATCAAAAGGCCCAAAAACACCATGAAAACCACCTTTCTACCACCTTTTGCACCAGCAGGAAGTACTTCTGGAAGAATGAAGTTTTGGAGGGGAAAATGAGCTCCAAATTGAAAAATTCCACTTGGGTTGGATAGCCAACATCCAGGGATTTCCAACGAGCTATCATGAGCTCAATTTGGACTCCAGGAAGTGCCCCAAAAGAAGGCTGAAAGGCGCGCTACGCATATAGCTCAGGCGTGCTACGCATAGAGATTTTTGGTCCATTATTCATCTTCCAGCTCAGGATTTCGGCCAGTTGGATCAGTTTTGCTTGTGGGTGTAATTTTTGAGTTATCTTGATGTAATTTTATGGTTGGCATGTAACTTGGACTCACTTTTACCTATTCTAGAAGATTCACTCCTAAAAAAGTAAAAATCAAGTGTAAGAATCAGTTTCCTTCCTTTTAGAGGCAAGTTGTTTGGCTGCCTAGATTCTAGCTCCTTGTTTAGAATTAGTTGAAACTGCTCCTAGAAGGAGGAATTCGACCCCTAGAGGCATGGAAAGGGGTTAGGATGGTCTATATGATGTAATTTCTGAGACATTCTACAGGTTGGACTCTTGGGAAAACTTTGGCACACTATTGTACATATTTTTCATATTTTGGCTAAGGAAAGATCAGAGGTTTTGCGGCACCTGTTGGGATTCTTGTGGCTTTTAGTTCTTGATGGTGTTTTCTCTCATTTTATTGTAATTTCTTTCATGTTTAATGTATGCCATTCCCTTCTTATGCTTCTGAAACTAAATGAATGAGTAAATGAGGTTGAATCCATTGTTTCCAGTGCTCTGCCTTTAAATTTGTTTAGTTTTACATGTTTTCGCCTGTTTGGAGAGGATCCATGTTCTCCCTTGCCCTCTTCATCTCCTTGTCATTCTGATCCATCCATACACATAATCAAAAGCATCAAGACTATTGCCTACCTTGCCCCAACTCGAATTCTGCAAAGATCTGGCCTTATCCCCGGACCCAAAATTGTTTTTCCCATTTTTTCAACAAAAACCCAAAAAATCAAAATCAAACTTTCCTATCTCTTTACTAGCCTAAAATCAGTATTCATTATAAGTCATCTCAGCCCCTTTGAAGATCTTTTGCCGAGATAGACCCGGAGAGAGCCCTCTCCTGTCCTCGTAGGGCTAGCTACGAGGCTGAGCGTGGTTTGATGTAGCCTTGAGTTTTACCTTATTTCAGCCTAAGGTAGATTTGAGCGCTAACATAGTGGCGAACCCGCTAGGGAGAAATTGGTTTGCTGGTTAGTGTTGTTTGATTTATAGCTACAGACGGAGCCTGAAGTCATGCCAGGTAGCCTTCGAACTGCTCTTGCTCTGCGAGTGCATAGTAGATAAACGCTGCTTTAGTCGATCTCCGGTCTAGCTTGTAATCGGAATACTTAACTTATAAATTGCCCCAGTACATGTATCGAGTTCAGATCTGATGGTTGATGGTGGACAATGATCAGACATAAGAAGGCTGAAATCATTCACCTGGTGACTCCAATTCAAATTCTGGAGGACTGACTCTTTCTCTGAGAAAATGGAAGGATCTTACACAAAGTTCAGGTATCTAAAGTGGAATGGTATTCAGGATCTAGTCTGCTTTCTTGTAAATTACTTCTTTACCGTTCTTGAATCTGTCCTGAAAGCTTTTCAGAATTTGTTGTATGAGAAAGGTGATCAAAATCTTCACTCGACCCATTCAAAAAGTGTAAATGCTGAGTTTCCCTTTGATCTTGGTCTCCTTACTTTTCCCACATATTATGATGACTCTCTTCAGAGTGATGAGCTTAAAGAAAACAAAACTGATCCCGCAGCTCTTGTACATACCCCTATACCTTGTAAAATTGCAGATCGGTACAAACCTCTTGTTTTACCTTTTGTTCTTCATGCTTTTCCTGCAAATTATGACCTATATCTACCAAGATTTGATGGTGAATGCAACAACGTCACTGCTGAGAAACATGTTCAGAATTTTGAGTCTTTTCTTGACCTTTTTGAAGTTGATGACGAAGATGTTAGTATTAGGCTTTTTGCTCTTTCTTTGCAAGGCCAAGTGAAGATTTGGTTTAAAGCCCTGCCTGATGCGAGCATTTCAGATTTCCAGAAGTTTGTCAAAGTTTTCCTTGATAGGTGGATGATTAGACATAATCCTTTCCTTATTATAGAAGAGTATAACCAGCTGAAAAGACTGCCAGGGGAGACGGTACAACAATTTTCTGCCAGATTTAACCAAGTATATTTTTCGATGCCAGTTGATATAAGACCTTCTCCTAGATCTGCTCTCTTGCACTACCCGTGTGCCTTTGATCCGGAAATGGAGTTTCAGCTGAGAGAAAAGAATATTGCAACACTTCACGAGATGCAGAACAAGGCAGTGAATGTAGAGGCTCATTTGCTGATCCGGAGGGCAAGGTTGAAGGAAGAAGAGATGAAAAACATGGATCCGGAGAAATCGACATCTCTAGAGGTAAAGCTTGACATGTTGGTAAGTGCAGTAGAAGAGATGATACAGAAGAAAACCACAAAGAATGAGTATAATGTTGAAGCCCATGGCTCGCTGATTGAGGATGAACAAGTTGTTTCTTATCCTAGTTGTCATAGTGATTGTTTTATAGATCATCTTGAAGAAGAGAGAGTTGTTGATATGACATGTATGCTTGATGATGTGTCGTATACTGATGATTTGCCTCAGTTTGATCAGTATGATGATAATTATGTTCTCCAAACAGAAGCTAATCTTGCAGACGAATCAACAGCTAGTTTGTGGAAGGAGGAAGTTCACTTTCAGCAGCTCGAGTACAGTGATCAACCGATGCATATCAGCTATGACAATGATGAGGAAAGTGCAGCAAATTTTGAAGTAAGTGAAGGATCTTTGCCTTTTTGTTTTGACTCGTTTCAGTTCATCAGAGACAACTTCCATGCAATCATAAATCAAACGTCAATAAGTCTTGATCTGGATCGTCTTGAGGGCAACGAAAACTTCTCATATTCAGATTTTCAGCCCCCGAAATCCATTGATTGTCAAGTTGCAGATGAGGACATGGAAGCTGGTACATGTGATCAAATGATACAAGGTGACTCCGTACCATTTTGTTTTGAATCATTTCAGTTTTTGAGAGAAAAATTGCATAGTAAATCTTCAAATGAGCAGCCTATAAGAAATCAGCAATCTCTCAGTGTTGATGTTGAGGATGAGACAGATAATGAAATTCTTGAGCAGTCTGTAGCATCAGATTTGCAGCCACCAAATGAAATTGAAGGTCAGATTACAGATGAAGATGTGGAAGATGAAATACATGATTTGATGATGCAGGAAAATTCTATACCCTTTTGTTTTGAAGCATTTCAGTTTATAAGGCAGAATCTTCGTAATATATCTCAAGGAAAAGATGAACAGCCAGTAGGATGTCATACAGTTTCAAGGGATACAGTGCAGCAGTCTTCTCAAGTTTTTGATGATCCTATTGCTCGTATGTTGGATGATGTTTGCTATAAAAATTCTTCTTCTTTAGCTAACCATGGGCCGGAAAAGAATGTTGATGATAATCTTATTCAAAAGTTGCCTTCATTGTCTTATCTAACAGATTTTTCATTACAAAGCTCTCATCAAGGTTTGCAGTCATATGAGGAGATTGATAAAGGAGGCTTTTGTTCAGTTTGGAATCAGCAACAGAGTTTGCTTATTCATGAATTTTAGGATCCTTTTGACAGCTTGCTGCAATCACCAAAGAAAGACAGCATAGAGGTGAGAAAAATTTTAAGATTAAGGTATGGAGATTATATGGATCAGAGCAGTGATGTGTTAATGGAAATCAGTAGCTATGTGTATGAAGATCCTTTTGCAGTATTCTTGAAGTCCTCTAGTCAATTCATGCTTTGCAAGTTTATCAGCAGTCCACTTGGTTCAAAGTTTCCATGGGAGTTGCCTTTCAGTAGTTATTTCTCGTTGTTCATAAGCAAGCATGTGGGAAGAAATCAAACAGCAGCCAGCATGCTTACATGGTTGCATTGGCTGTTCCATTTCACTTGATCGGGTGGTGAAAAGTACAATTAGAGTAGGTTTGATGAATAAGATCTACTTTGAGCATCTTTTCCAGTTTGTCAGTTGTGTTTAAGTATCAAGTCAGTTCTTAGTTGAGTGAGAGTCAATTTGTGTCATCAATTCATCAGTTTTTAGTCATGCATTTCAGTTTGAGTTTTTGATTCCATTGCCCAATGGATAAGGCACTGGTCTGCTCTCCCAAAGATCTGCCGTTCTTGGCACCTCCAAGGAGCTACCATCCCCATTGGAGCCAATGTTAGAGTCAGCCTTTGCAGCCTTCCTCCAGTGATCAAACATGCTCTTACAAAGTTATTTTAAGGTGTCAAGGTCAAATTTTGTCATTTCAATGAGTCTTCAAGCAAAATTTGGTCACTAGGCATTAGGTCTAGGGTTTGTTTTCACTCCTTCCAAAGTTGTCCAAATGTCCGTTCATGTCACCATTCAGCTGAGTGTATCATCGTTCAGAGGGTTTTCATCATCATGTCAAGTTCCATTGAGTCATTTTACGCCTTGTTCATGCTTCAGTTGTGCCTAGGTAAGGTCCATTTCCCTCTCCTAGGGTTTTGGAGGTAATTTCTCTTGGATGGTCAAATCATCGAAAAAACTTGTATCCTGATGTTCACACACCTTCCCCTATCCTTAATATACCTTATTAAACACTTCCCATCACTGAGATCCCCCAAATTCCTCATTTTTCCACAAACCCTAGTTTCTTGCCACAACTTGCAATTTTCTAGGCTAGGCCTGTGTTTTGCCCTTTTGGACCCCTTCCCCTCACTCAATCTCTGATATTCCACTTTCCCCTGCTTCCTAACATCCCCCCCTACTTCCAAAAATTTCCTCAAGAATTTATAAGCCCCTTATCTCCTTCATTTCGCTTCATTTCGACAAAATCCCTTGTTTCACACATCGGGATAAGTTTTACTCAAATGATGTTTCAGAGCAATAAAAGATGAATTTTGGAAAACTGAGAGAGGTTTTTGTACAAAACATGCCAAGGAAGAAAAACCTCCTTCACTTTTTATACAGGTGTAATGGTTTTGGAGAAATGTCAAGAATACCGTTGCTTCAAGAGAATTGATCCACCTGCAGGAAGTAGTGTTGAGAGATTTGATTTTTGACAGGGTAAATGAACTCCAAATTGAAAAATTCCACTTGGGTTGGAAATTAGACTCCAACAGATTTCCAACGAGCTATCACACCCCTAATTGGAACACCGGGAAGGCCTCCAAAATCCTCCTGCAAAATGCACTATGTAGCGCGCTACGCATAGAAAAGTGCGCGCTACGCATTGGGCCAGAACTCAAAATTTTTGTCATTTCTTTACCAAAAATAAAATTGAATCAGTCCCCTTTGTTCCAAATAAGTTTATGTATGTTTTAATTGCTATTTTTCAAGGTTTTTTGTAGTTTTAAAATCGGATATGAGAGTTGAATGTCAAAAACCAACTCTATCTTGTTGAAGAAATGCCTCTCCATGGTTTTTGAATTGGTGTTTTAAAATAGTTTTGGTGTCACTTCCCACCTTGTTTTTCCATCTCCCATGATCTCATTATTATATTCTATTTTCCTAATCCCCTTACATCCCCTTACATCCTAAGTTACTTATTCCTAAACCCCTTTTTCCTATCCCCAAGTCACTTCATTCCCTATCATTCCCATTTCCCCATCTCATTTGTAAAGTCCTCAAACCCCAAGTTCCCAAACAATAAAGTGAGTGTCCTTGCACTTTAAATCTCACTTTAGTACAGTCCATTGTTCCCATTGCCTTATTTACCACACTCCCCTCCTACTTAGCATATTTTGGCATTGAGACCAAGACACTAAACTCTTCATATTCACCTCGGGCAACATAGACGAAGAAGGCATTGAGGAGGCGTGAAAAGGAATAATCTTGGCTGAAACTTCTTTCAATGAGCATGATACTTGATGATGTACCCTCAGTCCAAATTTCAACAAATTTGGAGAAAATTTTGTCAATTGTGATTTTTTGTAATGCCTTAACACAGATTTTTCCGCCCAATATGTAGCGCGTCGACGCGCTCGCTTATGATTGGGACACTTGCTGGAGGAAAAATTTATATTTTTGGGTTTTTCATGGTGAGTTATGCATGCTCCAATATGGCCAAATCATTTCATCAAGTTCTGGATGATCAAAAGGCCCAAAAACACCATGAAAACCACCTTTCTGCCACCTTTTGCACCAGCAGGAAGTACTTCTGAGAGAATGAAGTTTTGGAGGGACAAATGAGCTCCAAATTGAAAAATACCACTTGCGTTGGATAGCCAACATCCAGGGCTTTCCAACGAACTATCATGAGCTCAATTTGGACTCCGGGAAGTGCCCCAAAAGTAGGATGAAAGGCGCGCTACGCATAGAGATTTTTTGTCCATTTTTCATCTTCCAGCTTAGGATTTCGGCCAGTTGGACTAGTTTTGCTTGTGGGTGTAATTTTTGAGTTATCTTGACGTAATTTTATGGTTGGCATGTAACTTGGAATCACTTTTACCTATTCTAGAAGATTCACTCCTAAAAAAGTAAAAATCAAGTGTAAGAATCAGTTTCCTTCCTTTTAGAGGCAAGTTGTTTGGCTGCCTAGATTCTAGCTCCTTGTTTAGAATTAGTTGAAACTGCTCCTAGAAGGAGGAATTCGACCCCTAGAGGAATGGAAAGGGGTTAGGATGGTCTATATGATGTAATTTCTCAATCATTTTCAGAGGTTGGATAGGTTGGACTCTTGGGAAAAGTTTGGCACACTATTGTACATATTTTTCATATTTTGGCTAAGGAAAGATCAGAGGTTTTACAGCACCTGTTGGGATTCTTGTGGCTTTCATTTCTTGATGGTGTTTTCTCTCAGTTTATTGTAAGTTCTTTCATGTTTAATGTATGCCATTCCCTTCTTATGCTTCTGAAACTAAATGAATGAGTAAATGAGGTAGAATTCATTGATTTCAGTGCTCTGCCTTAGAATTGGTTTAGTTTTACATGTTTTCGCCTATTTGGAGAGGATTCCTGTTCTCCCTTGCCCTCTTCAGCTCCTTTTCGATTTGATCCATCCATACAAATAATCAAAAGCATCAAGACTACTGCCTACCTCGCCCCAACTCGAATTCTGCAAAGATCTGGCCTTATCCCCGAACCCGAAATTGTTTTTCCCATTTTTCAACAAAAAACCCAAAAAATCAAAATCAAACTTTCCTATCTCTTTACTAGCCTAAAATCAGTATTCATTACAAGTCATCTCAGCCCCTTTGAAGATCTTTTTCCGAGATAGACCCTGAGAGAGCCCTCTCCTGTCCTCGTAGGGCTAGCTATGAGGCTGAGCGTGGTTTGATGTAGCCTTGAGTTTTACCTTATTTCAACCTAAGGTAGATTTGAGTGCTAACAGTACTCAAGCCCTATTTAGACAAATTTGTCATTGTGTTTATTAATGATATTTTAGTCTATTCAAAGAATAAGGAGGAGCATGACCAACATGTTGGATAGAATTGTGAATTACGGATAAAACACGCTTCCCTAGATAAGTGCTAATCTAGAAAAACAGATTAAAGACTATACAACTACTTTTCCTAACTAAGAACAGACACACAGAATGGATTAGAGGCTTACTTGGGATCCAAGTGCTTCCAAATGGTTACTTCTGTCGCTTCCGTTGTAGCTTCAAATTCCAGCCGGCTGTGCAAAATATTTCCTGCAATAATGAACACTAAACATCAGAAGATAGAAATAATATAGATGTCTATTCAAGTTAGTTTGCTAAATCAGTAAAGCATAAACCATATACATCAACTAAGATCTTGTAATATGGAAAACCAAAGCCAATACAGATGCATATAGGGAAAAATAAGTTGTACTCTTTATTAATTATAGAAGGAGAGGTTACAACCTAATGACTGATTTGAAGTGACCATCTCCAACAACATTCCAACCTCATCACAGTATAAATATCCCCAGTAGCTGTTATACAAATCTAACTCTCAATTGAAAATCCACCAGCATTTCTCTACTCAAATTCTTCCTTCTCAAGAACTCAGATCTGTGCTCAATTTATAGAGGAGCTGAAGGTAGTTTTACAATAAATGACTTTCCAATAATAGGCAAGACATGTTCCCAATATTTTAGATGTCAAATGGACACTTGGATTCGAATCTTAACACATGTGAAATCTTCTAGAAGGCACTGGCCAAGTGGAGATTCCAGAACAATGAGAATTTCACTCCCAATGTGACCAACGCACCTGTGAATGTCAGGAAGTGCTTTGCAGAGAAGCCTTGCATGGGGCTTCCTGCATATGAAACACACTTAGTCCCTTTAGAGGCAGCGTTGATGAGCTCTCATATGATATATTATAAACTTCAAACCTTGGAAATATTTGCTTGATGAAATTCATGTATGATTTGTCTTGTTCTTTGTCTTAGGGCATGTAGCAACTTGAAATGATAGGGGATGATAGACTCTTAGTAATTGGTCCTGGAGATGATGCCCAGTTAACCAGGTCATTGGGAATGATGCCCAAACTGACCTATAACAAATTCCCCCCTAAAGCATGAAATTAAAATAATAATAAAAACATTTGATTGAGATGCTTTACACTGTGATGGGCTGGAGATGAAGCAGAGTGGTCACTTGCATCAATCTTACAATACATTATATCATGATATATCCTCTTTGATCATAATTTCCGAGGGTAGGCATTCCCATATTCAACACATAAACGATCTAATGACATGTACATAATTCATAAAGTCATCTTCATTGGAATGTTGCCCAAATACAGACATGCCTACAAATATAGGCCCATGTTTGGATTAAAATCTGTATGTAAGGTCACCGTACAGATGATGTGTACAAAAATCCTGAAATCATAGCCCAGATGACTGAAACTAGATCTAGGGTCACTCGATCATTTGGGTACAAGTCTTGCCATGCAAATATATGATTTGTAGTCGAACATGGAAAGACATCGTTTGATTACCAACCAATGATGTGAGTTGTTAAAAAATGTGAGAGAACCACCATTAATGTCAATGGCCCTCGAGGTACTGCAATACATTTCGTAAGGCGTGAATAGATGATTTGATGTCGAACGCCAAACAAAATCTTTTGGTCAAAGGTCCGGAAGCGAGGATCTTGTTGATGCTGTAACAAGCCTCATGGTACTAGAATCAGATGTTTCTAAGTGAACTTTCTGGATATTGATTTGTCGTCGATGGGAAGTAACCTTATTGCGAAATGGGAGTTACTGATTTCAGAGATAAGGGTATGAATTGATATAGAAATTTTCAGGAATGACGGTCATGATAATGAAGTTTTGTGAGTATTGCAGAAGGATGAGTTATTCACTAGATGACTTCTCTTGAACATATCGACGACACTGTGATGAGTTGGAAGCATTGACCCAAAACCGAAGTGAAGGTATGATGAACCATAGGTATGAATGAACCGTCAATATGATTACCCAACCCAAACAGTCACGGACATGGAGTGAAGGAAGTTTCATGTTCAAGAGCGACTTGCTACCATAAAAGAATTTTTTCTCACTTTTCCCAAATTTTCCCCAGTCATTTGTCGACCAGTACTTATTTATTTTTTAACAAGCTTGAGGAGGATAACATATTCTTGATCTATAATTCAACCTTTCGGGTGAATAAAGTATCGCTATTTAATAATTTAACGAGTCTAGCGATGAATGAAACTCGATTGTTCCCATGATCGACAAGCCTGTCGCTATTTTATGTTTTAACGAGTTTAACGACAGTGATAGCCCGGTCCTTTTTCATATTTAGAGAGTTTGAAAAGGAGGACAAAAGAAAACTCCATAAGTACTTTTTCATAAATTTTTCGCTCAGATCCAAAAAAGTGTAAAATAATATTTGAGAGAACCTCTTTGGTCATGTTTAACCAAGGTATTCCTTTTTCGTAAATAATCTATCTCAGTCCAGAAAAGGGTTAAACTTATACTGAGTAGATATCAATTCATTTACTTTTACGAGCTCGAAAAGACAAGTGCTCGACAATCCTTTCACATTATCGGAGTCTGAAAAGAGCTGAAAGTAGACTCTAGGGGTTCATTTTTCACTGTTATCAAAGCTCAAAAAAGAGATAAAAGTGTGCTTCAAATCCTTTTTCGTTTTTAACAAAGCTCGAAAAATAAGGAGAAAAAGTATGCTTTGTGGTCAAGTCATTCTTTGAAATAAAATTGCACAACTAATATGTTCATCAGTTTTATATCATGTTTAAAACAACATCAAATGGATTAAAAATACCTGTTTCATGATAAAAACATAATAAAACTATAATCATAGCAATAAATTTAACTTGAAAATAATTAAATGACTATTAAAAGTAGTTTCACTATTCATTTTTACTATCAATAGTTACCATTTGCATTTTGGAGCTCTGAACTTGATTTTTCCCCCAATCTTCAGCTTTTGATTGTGATCGTTTCTGTGGACGAATTTCATTTCCATTTGATCCAGGTTAGTGCCATGAACCTCCTCTTTCCTTTAGTATTCATTTCATTTCCAATTTCTGCAAATTTTCATGGTTTTAAGGCCCCTAGGGTAAATTCTTTCCAAAAAGAGGGCAACACACCCCTAAATGTCGAAACCTGCATTGCATAGCAAGTACAGTGAAGGGTACTTGCACATGCAGCACATTGTCTCTTGTTAGGGAGTGCGTTGGGCGCAATCTAAGTTTTTTATTTTCATATTATGTCTAAAATTTGCCTATTTTTTTGCAATGAATGGGATCTAATGGATATTATGGTTGTATTTTAGGTTTCCATCGGATTACAATGAAGATTACATGGAGGGAAAGAGAACATGAAGAACAAGATATGATTGCCTTAAATGATTTGGGTACAGTAAGAGCCCTAAGAGATTGTGGACTGCTTAAGTACTTCAAATTGTCAGGGATGAGACAACAAATAGAACTATTAGAGTTATTAGTTCGAGCATAGGATCGAGCTATTGAGGCATTTCATATTAAGAACCTAGTGGTTCCTATAACAATCGAGGATGTATATTTTCTCATAGGTTTGTCGAGGAGAGGCTTGCCTATTTCACTCTCAGGTTTTGTTGTTGGAGGGGAGACCGTGAGAGATTATATTCTACAGGATTGCTATCCAGGGGCAGAGCCAAGAAAAGATGTAAAGATAAACATCTAGGATGTTAGAGATTTTCCCTTGAGAACTATCCTTTTCACGATTGCAAAATTTTCCGACACCGTTACACTACATGTAGCAAATAGCTCATATATGCAGTACGCGCTAGAGTATATGGAGCCAACAGTCTTCAACTGGTATGAAGCTGTTATATCTTAGATAAAGGAAAAACTGAATAAAGCAAAGGGAGGAAGGAAGAAGAATTTTAGTTATGGTTCTATCCTTATATCCTTCACCTTGGAACGAATTCCTCTGATGCAGCCACAACATGTAACACTGGATATAGGTAGTCCTATAGATCCTCGGATGCAGAGATGGGTAGAACTCATGATTCGGCGCAGTAGGCCAATCAAATGTTGTGTTCTCTACTGAATTCTTTGCCTGGTTCCAGTGACAGATCATCACCATCGACGAGTATACATACGCAGGCGTTGATTTTCGAGGAGATCTAGATTTAGCATTACCAGAAGGCGCTCATTGGGTACAATGGGTAAGAATGTTTTGACCATGTTTTTGATTTTCCTAAGGTTTATACAATTTTTTTGTATTTTTTATTTTTTCCCAAGACTAAACTAAATGTTTGATGTAATGCAGATGTTGGTCGTGTTCAACCAGTAGAGGAACCAGAGCACAAAGTGCTTGCGCCAGCAGAGAGGGTTGTCGGGAGAGCAGTCCTTCATGATATTGATATGGATGAGACTCTGGCTGAGCTTCGGCAGCACATAGAGGGGTTGACCTTCGGGATTCCGGATTGCCGAATCGAAGAGTTACCCATGCAACTGCAATGACACACTTTTGGGGCTCCTAACCGCTAGATGTAGTTACTCCGTAGGATAGCTAGATCTATAGCATGCTACCACGAGCACCACTAGTTTACTTGTGACATTTTTTATACATTTTGAGGTCATATGACCAATGTGTCTTGGGCACAAATTTTGTAAAAACTTTTAACTATCTATGTATATGAATTCAGAGTTTTTCCTATGTTTATTGTGCAATCTTACTCAATGATGTGAATGTTTTCTTTACATATGTTGCAAATGTTTGTCTAAAACTTGATTAGCTAATGAATCAGTCAATGTGTTAAAATTTATGGAAATGTGTTGATATTGAATAAAATCAAAGTGTCTTTCCAAAAGTCTAACTCTAAGGAACAATCTATGCAATGTTGGATTTCTAACAGTATAAACACTAGTAAGTTGTAATACCACAAGTTGTGAGTCTAACCTTATGATTATGCGGTTAATACCAAATGAAATGGCATCAGAGAGAAGTTCGATCAACGCGCTATACTTAGCGATATTGTTTGTCAATCTACCAATACAAATCCCTTGAAAACTCACTAAATATGTCGTTCAGAGCGAAAATGGTCCACGCTGCAGAGGATAGATTCTGCGTACTATGACTAGCACCATCAGCATATCCAACAAAGGGTTCCAAAGATTCAGACATCTGTGATGAAATGTAAAGTGGATTACTAGCATCAAGAAAACTCTAAAAGAAAATTAAGATGGTGAATGCAAATCAATAACATATATATATACAATATAATACAAAAAAATACTACGCTCATGATTAAGCATAGTAATGTTTCAAATACAACCCATTTCTAGGTTGTGCCAACAGAATTCCATCGTAATCAACCAACTCATAGGCACCCTTAGAAAGAAATCTTTTGAAAATATAGGGGCCATGCCATAATGGTTCAAATTTACCTGTACCTATTACATCAGCTTCTTGATCATAAAGAAGGACCAAGTCGCCCTCTGAGAAAATGTGAGGCTAGACATTTTTGTCGTATTGCGCCTTTATACATCTCTTATGCACTTTTTTGGCCAATTGTGCTTCACGATGTGTTTCATCAAGATGGATGAGGTTAAGGAGACGCGCCTCTTCTTCTGAGGTGTCATGTAACAAGTCTATTGCGAGTTTTAACAATGGTATTTCACATTGGATAGGCAATATAGCTTCTAGACCATACACCAATTGAAAAGGAGTGAATCGAGTTGCATTTCTCACCGAGGTTCGATACACCCACAAGGCGGAGTACAAGATCAAATGCCAATTTATTTTATGAACTCCTATCATTTGTTGAAGCCTACGTTTAAGAATATTGTTGATAGCTTCAACTTTTCCATTTGATTGTGAATAATAAGGAGTAGAATTATCATGTGACAATCCTAACTTGGTAGTCAATTAAGACATCATGTGATTGCAAAAATTCTTCCCATGATCTGCAACTATAGCCTGTGGGACCCCAAACCATGCAATAACATGATTAAAGAAAAAAAATGCAGATGTTTGTCTCATGTTGTTGAATGTAGGCATCGCTTCGGCCCATTTGGTAAAATAGTCGACTGCGACAATAATATAACCGTGCCCCTTGGAAGAACGAGGGTTACAGGTCATGAAGTAAATACCCCATTTCGAAAATGGTCCAAAAAAGACAACAGGATACATTGGCACTCATGGTTTGCAGATTTTACGATAAAAAATATGGCACGCATGACAACTTCTGACCGCGAGGATGCAATCTCGAAAAATAGTAGGAAAAAAGTAACCGGCATGGAGTATATTCTGCGCGGTAGCAAATCTAGATAAATTTCCACCACAAGCCCCAGCATGACAATCATTTAACACTTTTTCGACTTCCTCATGAGTGAGGCACCTCCTTAAAATGGTATCGACACCATGACGATAAAGTGTATCGCCGACGATTAGATAATCTTTGGCTTGGTATTGAATACGTTGTTGTTTAGAGCGAGAGGTATCAGGTCAAAAAGTTTGGGTTTGGAGATAAATGATGAAATCCCCATACCAAGGATTATATTATCCAATCAGAAATAAAGACTCGTTATGAATTGATGGTTCCGACATAGTTTCAGTACTATCAAAGGGAAGGTCATAGAGAAGCTCAACCAAAACTAAAGACTTCTTTGACTTGGATTTGATGAGTTCCAAATCAAATTCCTGCAAAATGACAATCCATTTTGAATATTCCCCCCCCAACAATTGACGTGATACGATATAAGTGATGGGGTTGAAATACGAAACTATAGTGGTTTTTCAGAGCATGATATAATGGCGAAATCTTTGGACAGCTTGAACAGTTTCCAAGGCAAGATTTTCTACGTATGAATACTTAACTTCTGTGTCATTAAGATTATGACTCAAATAATAGATCGGATGTTCAATTCCATTTTCTACTTGGACCAATACCATAGCAATGGTTGTTTTAGACGCGACGATATATAGGAAATAATCATTTTGATAATTGGGGGGATACATTAATTACGCTCGAACAAGAGTGTCCTTGAAAGCATCAAAAGAAGCTTGCGCAACTTGGTCCCAATGGAAGGAAACCCATTTTTTCAATAGTCGAGTAAATCCTTTAGCCATTTCGGCGTAGTTTGGAATGAACCTTCTTAGGAAGTTAGCCTTTCCTTGAAGTTTCTGTATCTAAAGTAAGTTTGACGGTGCAGGCAAATCAAGAATGGCCTGAACCTTCAATGGGTCGATTCGAATTTCTTCTTTTGAGACTGCGAATCTAAGAAAATGACCAGAACCAACACAAAAAAAACATTTATGTGGATTGAGGCATATTTTTTAGTGTCGAAAGCGTAAGAAAATGGCTCTCATCGGGTGATCAGTTTGATTTCATGAATGCATTGGTAAATCATCTAGATACAGTTGAACAATGTGCTTGATGTCATTGAAAGCATAGTCCATTGCTCTTGAAAAGTTACCCCAATGTTCTTTAAACCAAACGGTAGTTTCCTATAAGCGAATGTGCCCCAGGGACAAATAAATGTTGTCTTATGTTGATCATCTAGGTGGATATTGATTTGATTTTAGCTGGAAAATCCATCCATAAATGAAAATATTTCACATCCAGCATAATCATCAATAATCTGGTCAATAAAGGGAGTAGGATAGTTGTATTTTGGACAAGCATGATTTACATCCCTATATTCGACGCACACTCTAATGGTTCCGTGCTTTTTCATGACAGGAACGATATTGGAAACCCACTCAGTTAGTGGAACAGGGTATATGAAACCAACACGCAAAAGTTTTTCAACTTGTGCTTTAATGGCAGTGGCTTTATTTGGATGAACAGGATGAAGCCGTTGACGCACCGGTTTGACATCAGGATACATATTAATAGTGTGTTCAACAATACTTGTATCTATGCCTGGCATTTCCTCGTAAGACCAAGAAAATACATCACGTAATTCACGAAAGAGAGAGCGATATGATTCAAGTTCTGATGGAGAACAAGATACACCGACATGAATATTTTCTACAATGCCATGTTTGGTCAAAATATTGATAGAAATGGTTTCTTCAATATTTGACAAATTTCACTCGGAATCGATTGCATTAATGGGTAAAGAATTCAAAAATAAATTTTTGATGGATGGGTGATATAGTTCACTAAGATAATTTTCTTCATAATCAGGAAGATGAAAATGATGATGATAATCTTCCCATGGTTCTCCTTCTGACATCATAGCTTCCAAAATATTTTCATCTGTCAAAAACATTGAGGAAAATGGACTAGATGGAGTACCAAAATCTAAGGAACGATCAACCCAAACACTCAACAATGTTGATTTCGGATTTGTTGCCCAAGACAGATAGATTGATTTCTATGCCAGCTCTATAGGGCTGGGTGGTAAAAATTCATCCAATGTAGAAATATCAGAATCACCCATACTCTCCCTTAAGCCAGATAGAGTGGAAGAGATCATGTAGCAAGTCTCTATACTTGCAATTTCTGTCAACGTCACAAGCGGTGGTAGTGCAAAGGTTCCCATGAGAGTGGAATCCTTTAAGAGTCCTACACCAATTTTTTGAATTTCTAGTTAGGGTATGTGAACAAACGGAATGCTTCCATTTACCTGCGAAGTGGAGGCAAAGAGGGATAGCTGATTAATGACTGTGATAGTACCTTTATGTGGAAAGACAATCATTCTAAAATGTGTAGAAACATTTGCAGTCATTTCATATACCTATGGCCTTCCAAGTAAAATATTATAGTCAAGGGGTCTGTCAACAACTTCAACCTCAATATTCATTGTTTTTTCCCCTACTTCAACATGCAGGTTATTAATAATACCACAAGGTTTGTATGTACGTCGATCAAATGCCTTCAACGTCATTGATGATTGTGATAAGTGCGGTGAGCCAAGTTACTTCAAAAAATTTAGAGACATAATGCATGTAGATGCTCCCTCATCAATAATAGTGCAATGAACAAGGTGATTGAGAACATTTACTTGTATGGAGAATGCCAATTATGCTAGTAGTTGCGACACATAGCCTGTATGATTAAATACGACAAGATTAGAATCAATCAGATCATTTCCACCAATAGCCGACAATAAAGCTTCTTTTTGGAAGGGACAATTTTGTAATACCTCAAGAGCAGACATAGCTAAAGGGGATTGAGCCAAATCTTCAACTATATTATAATTTTGTGCAACTCTTGCTCGAGGATTATATGTCGATTTGTGAATTACTCCCTTTGGTGGCTTGATTTTCAATTCATGAATAGCAGTAGGCAGTAATGATTCCGTAGAAAAATTCATTTTTGAGGTAGTAGGTTGATCAGTGGCCTGACTACCATAATATTTATTACGCATTGACACCAAAATATATGTTGAAGGTTTTGTGACAGATAACATTAACACTTGGGAACTAGGAGTTGGGTCCGTAGCAACCATGTTTGTGTCCGGATTTGGAAATGGGTCTGTCAACACAGCTGACACATGGGAAGTCTAGATGATTTTTTAGAATTCAGTGCGGTGAGGAAAATCCTTAACAAAATGTTCCTCATTACAAATTATGCATGGATAAAGAGGTTTCCTAGGTCCAGGTGATTGATCAGATGATCTTTCCTATGGGTTAGAAGTTTGCTTTTTCTTAGATTTCCCCTTTTTCTTACTTCCAAGTTGCTTGTCACTTTTGCCTTTGTCAAATGACACGACATTAATTTCGAAAGCAGGAGCAGGATCAAATGCAGTAGTGTGATGTGTGTTTGCAGTGCCAATAAAGCTATCTCTGGCATGAGAGTCCTTTAATTGAGGAGGAACAGTAAAATTAGATCTCGGCGCGTTAGGAATTTTTTCATAGAGCATGCCAGACTGAGTGTAAATCAAGTCTAAATATTGGGCAAGAGCGATAAATTTCTCTTCTGTGACGACACCACCCTTAGCCACATCCTCAGTTATATATGGTAACGGGGACTTAATGAACCATTCAGCAAGGAGTTGATCCAGAACAAAGGTCTTAACCATTCGACGATGACGACGCCACTCATGAATATGATCAAAGATATGAGTAGCATTAGTCTATTTGAAATTGGTCAAGAGTTTTGTTCCAGTTTCATATCTGATAGGTAACTGGAAATGAGTCAAAAAGACAGTAGCTAGGGCAGTGAAATTATCAAAAGAAGCTCTAGGTAACTCAATGTACCATTTTGTAGCCAGACCTGTGAGCGTATGCTGGAAAAGACGTAGTCGAACAGAATCATCATTCAGGGAGTTTGATGAACACCATAAATGATAATTCATAACATGAGTCAATGGATATTCTCCATGGTTTCCATTGAACTAAGGAATATCCGAGGGTAATTTATGATGTATCACTGGACACCAAGGAGCATAGTTAATTGGATAATTAGTTAGCCAATTTAAATCTGGTAACTCTAAAGTTGCAACAAAGGGAAACTGTCTATTAAGGTCAGGTTGAGCATAGCCAGGGTAAGATGGAATTTCTTGAGAAACAGGCCTTTGAGCACCAACATAAGGAATTTGCTGCTGGTAACCCAGATAGGGGTTGTTTTGAAAAGAAAACACTTGAGGATTCTGTTGACCAAAACCTGGATATGATACTTGTTGAAATGAAGTTTGAGGCATTTGCGCCTGTGGCTGCCAAGGGGTCTGTCCACCAATGTTATAACCCAAATTAGGATAACTTGGATTCGGTTGATATGTATAACCAAGTTGTGGTTGGGACATCCCATAAAATGGTAAACCAGTTTGTCAATAAATGATTCTGGATACTTTTTTTTGTAAATTAGCCAAAGGATTTGGAGTCTATGGACCCAAAATTTGATGATATTTAGTTGAAGGACATGTTTGATAAGGTTGTACAACATTTTGATTCTGTAATAGGGGTAAAGTTGTATTGACAAGTGGTAATGATGTGGGTGTAACAAGTTGAATTGGTTGATACGAGTGTATAATCGTTTGTGGTTGGATAGGCAGAGTGGGTTGCCATTGAAAAACATTCATTTCGACATTTGGTTGACCAAAAAGTGACAGACTACTGTCAGATTTGGTGACCAAAGGTTGCCCCCCAGCATGAGGAGGATAATAAGACGGAAAATATTTCTCTCCAAATGCTGGGAGTACAGTTGATATGGTACTTGAAGGAATAGACCCAGAAGGACTGGTTTGATATTGCCTTGAAGAAGTGTATAATGAATCAAGTCGTTCAATACTTACTATAGGATTACCAGTTAAAATACCAGATGATGAAATTGGTAAATTCCATGGGTTTGAAGATGCACCAGATAAAATTCCAGATAATGATTTGTAACTTGATGAGACCAAAGGGCCACCATGAAAATATGACTCTGGTGAAGTTGTAAACCTCAACAGGGTAGCTAGGGCAGGAGCTGACGTAATTCGAATAGATGGCCCAACCGAAGATGTTGGTTCAGACATGGTTACTTGACCAAATGTATACCCTTTATAATTTATGGGAGTTTGAATGGGAGTAGGATCAATAAAAGCAGATGGAAACAATTGAGGAAAAGACTCGTACAGGTAAAGGTCCTCCCCAAAATGGGTTAGAGTTAAAGGTGTCTCGTCTTGTGGGATCTCTTCAATCGCAATTAAACCAGGTGGATGTATTTCACCGTCAGGCCCAAAGTATATTTCAGGTGGTTAACTATGTGATATAGGAGTTTCAATGGCTACAGAAATTTGTGGGATGACCAAGGTAGGAACATCTTCCGGTTGTTCAACCAGAAATTTTATCCACAATGGAGTCGCCAATTTGTTAGACAAAATTGTGAATTACGGATAAAACATGCTTCCCTAAATAGGTACTAATCTAGAACAATAGATTAAAGACTATACAACTAATTTTCCTAACTAAGAACAGAAAAACAGAATGGATTAGAGGCTTACTTAGGATCCAAGCACTTCCAAATGGTTCCTTCTATCGCTTCCGTTGTAGCTTTATATTCCAGCCGGCTGTGCAAAACATTTCCTGCAATAATGAACACTAAACAACAGAAGATAGCAATAATAAAGATGTCTATTCAAGTTAGTTTTCTAAATCAATAAAGCATAAACCATATACATCAACTAAGATCTTGTAATATGGAAAACCAAAGCCAATATAGATGCATATAGGGAAAAATAACTTGTACTCTTTATTAATGATAGAAGGAGAGGTTACAACCTAATGACTGATTTGAAGTGACCATATCCAACAACATTCCAACCTCATCACAGTATAAATCTCTCTAGCAGCTGTTACACAAATCTAACTCTCAATTGAAAATCCACCAACATTTCTCTTCTCAAATTCTTCCTTCTCAAGCACTCAGATTTGTGCTCAGTTTATAGAGGAGCTTAAGGTAGTTTTACAATCAATGACTTTCCAATAATAGGAAATACATGTTCC
This sequence comes from Pinus albicaulis, assembly GCA_034641835.2. NCBI lineage: Eukaryota > Viridiplantae > Streptophyta > Pinopsida > Pinales > Pinaceae > Pinus > Pinus albicaulis. The sequence continues at coordinate 737,645,741 of CM076572.1, forward strand.
CAATATTGTAGATGTAAAATGGACACTTGGATTCGAATCTTGACACATTTGAAATCTTCTAGAAGGCACTGGCCAAGTGGAGATTCAGGAACAATGAGAATTTCACTCCCAATGTGACCAACAGACCTGTGAATTTTGGGAAGTGCTTTGTAGAGCAGCCTTGCATGGGGATACCTGCATATGCAATGCACTTATTCCCTTTAGAGGCAACGTTGATGAGCTCTCATGTGATATATTATAAACTTCAAACTTTGGAAACCTTTGCTTGATGAAAGTCATGTATGATTTGTCTTGTTCTTTGTCTTAGGGCATGTAGCAACTTGAAATGATAGGGGATGATAGACTCTTAGTCATTGGTCCTAGAGATGATGCCTAGTTAACCAGGTCATTGGGAATAATGCCCAAATTGACCTATAACACAACATTTGCAAATGGTTCTCCAAACACTTATATAAAATTAATTTTCTGCTAAGTTTAGAAAATTTTCATTTTATCAAACACATATTCATTATTTAGGGAATGTTATATCTGAAGAGGGGATTGTTGTAGCTCCAGAGAATATAAAGGCCATTTTTAAATGGCAGTGCCTAAGGATGTAACTAATATCAAGTATTTCATGGGAATCATAGGCTATTATAGGTTCATAGAAGGGTTTTCTAAATTATCTTACCCAATTACTTCTTTATAGAAGAAGGGAACTAAATTTGATTGGAACCATAAATGTCAATATAACATAAAAAATCTCAAGCAATTATTGACTATTTCCCCAAGTTTAAAACTAGTCGACCCCAACAAAGACTTTGTAATATGTACTAATGCTTGTAAGGAACGGGTTGGGGGGGGTATTAATGCAAGAAGGTTATGTGGTAAGCTATGAATCTAAAAAAATTAAAGAACATGAAAAAAATTAAGCAACTCGTGATTTGAAATTAGCAACTAGTATCCATGCCTTGAAAATTTGGAGACACTACCTTATAAGTAGGAGATTTCATTTGAAAACTAACAATATTGGTCTTAAATATTTTGACTGGCCAAACTTAAATACTACACAATCCTGGTGGTTGGAATTACTTAGGGAGTATGAATTTGAAATAATACACATTAAAGGAAAATAAAACAAAATAGAATATTCCCTTAGTAGGAAACTAAACCAAATTTGTGTTATTTATGCAAGTAGTTAACAAACATATTTTACTAAAAAAGTAAGGAAAAATGCATATTTTGATGAAGAATATGTTAATATCAAGGAGAAAATTCAAAGAGTAGATTATCAAGATGAGGAAGATAATGATTTTCTAATTAATGAAAAGGATTTGTTAATGTACATAGATAAAATTTATATACAAAATTATCAAAACATAAAACAATTTATTCTTGATGAGTTAGAAAAAAAACCTACAGCGAGACATCCTCGCTATCGTAAGCTAATAACCATGTTAATACATGACTTCTTTTGGCATAATAGGAAGTCAGAAACAACATAATATGTAGAAAAATGTTTAGAATGTCAATAGGTTAAAGCTTTCGATCAACATTTGGCTGATTTATCACAACCTTGCACATTCCATAATGGAAATGGGAGGTAATATCCATGGATTTTATCACTGGTTTTCCAAAAATAAGGAAAAAACATGACTCTATAATGGTTTTGGTAGACGAACTTAGTAAGGCAACACATTTCATATTTGTAAAGTCTACATTTTAATCCATTAATATAAGATAGATATTCATGAAGGAAATCTTTAAATTACACGGGATGCTTAAGGATGTAATCTTAGATCGAGATGTGAAATTTACCTTTATTTTTGGAAAGGATTATTTGAAGGCATGGGTAAAAAAATGAACTTTAGCACAACTTATCATCCCCATACTGATGGTCAAACAGAAAGGACCAATCAAATCCTGGAGGACAGGCTGCGAATGTATGTTATGGATAGGCCCACTAGGTGGGAAGATCATTTTCATTTAGCTAAATTTTCCTATAATAATGGTTATTAGACTTCACTAAAGATGAGTCCTTTTGAAGAAATGTATGGAAGACAAAATAAGGTGCCTTTAAGTTGGGATCATCCTAAATAAATGTTGGTATCAGGACTAGATATGCTAAAAGAAATAAAGGAAATAGTCAAATAGGTGAAACATAATTTGAAAGTAGCTCAAGATTGACTGAAAAATATATGCATATTCAAAGAGAGTTCACAAAGAGTTCAATGTTGGTGACCATTTTTCTCTGAAAGTGAAACCTAAGAAAATTACTCTTATAATTGGTAGTTGTGCCAAGCTCTCACCCAGATATTATGGACCCTTTTGAAGTGTTAGCAAGGATAGGTCCAGTTTCATATCAACTTGCTCTTTTAGCAAGTGTAAAAGTTATTAATGTGTTTCATTTTTCTTTATTGAAAATATATGTACATGATCCAAATCACATAATTTATTGGAATGTTGTACAGGTAGAACTAGAGGGAGAATTCCAAGCAGAACCTCTATGCATAATAAACATGAGGGGAGTCACTCTTTGGAATAAAGTCATAACCAAGGTCAAAGTTCAATGGAAACACTTCATCCCAGAGGAGGAAACTTTGGAACTGGAAGATTATTTTAAATAAGCATATCCATCCTTATTATGAGACTGGGAGGAAGTCCAAATAAGACATTTGGATAATGTCCAACTCAAGTGAGGGAGGATGTGATATCCCCTGAATTAGTTTTTATTTGAAAATATTGTATATATCAAGTGTATTGATGTTGTGACTTGAAGAATTGAGTGTAACTAGTTATAAGTATTTATTTATTGATAATTAATTTATGTAAATATGTTCTACTAAGTTATTAATAAAAAAATGGAAAATAATTATGAGGTTGCAAATGGCTAAAGAGAAAACTATGGACTGCAAGCTAGTGGTTGAATTTATTAACCCTTTGATGATGTAATACCTAGACATATAATATGAGGATTAGTTATTTAATTATGGAGAATTTGTTGATCAATAACTCTAACAGGAAGACAAGATGTTGTCATATGAAACTAGGGAGAGTGGAGTGCATTAATGAGAAAGAGACTACCTGCTACCTAATAGATAGGGGAGGAGGTAGTTACTAGTGATCTAGGATACTCAAGCACCCCTCACTATCCAAGATCTTTCACTTTTGTGATCTTATCAGAATTGTGTGTGAAGAAATATGAAATTCCACATTTTCATGCAATTTATATAAGAGAAAATGTAAAGGCAACCATGAAGATAAGATGCACAAAGAGTTTGATAGTGGAGTTCATCCAATGTGGACTAAATCTCTAGGCTCTGCTCAAAGTGAGGAGGCCCCCTCATTTATATTAGTAAATTAAAATAAATACGTGACATAATTACACCTTATACCTCCAAATTTGGAGATGACCTGAAAATGGGCTACTCAGATGGAGAAACAGACCGCACCATCAGATTCCTGGTGAAAAATCATGAAATTTGAGTATAAATACAACCCATTTATGATACTGGCACTTCTAGATCCCCAAGGAATCTTTCATATTCCTCTCAGCATAAAAAAAAATATACCATGTGTCAAGTTTCTACTCCTAGAACTCCTGTGTCAGGGTTTCACTACTCAGAATTCCACGCGCCTAGTTCTGCACTACTGGTTTTTCCTGTTCTGCTCTACATTTTGTGCCTTAGCCCCTATTGTTGGTTCCATCACGCAAATGAAGAGAACTTAAATATTAAATCCCTCGTGGAGTTAACAAAGGGTTCCCTCCTAACACTATGGTTGGTGGGATAACATTGGGTCGTTTGAAATTAATAGGTTGCGGGTTCAAACTACGGAGACCCATGTCTTTTTGTATATCGACATACCAATTGTGCCCCACCGTTTAAACCATATAACTTATTTTAATAAATAACACTTTGACCCATTCACGTGACTTGGCCCATTGTTACAATATGTTCTAATCACATTTCAATTTAATAACTGTCGTTTTGATATGGTTATCAACCATATGATATCCGTTGATTCTATATATATGCTCTTGTTATAATGGTTGAACTGTCCATACTATATAATAGTTGTTTGACCTCCAATAGGTCGCATCTCTTACAACAACCCACCACCATAGGTTATATAGTTATAACCATAATAATCATAGGTTATAATAGTTTTCCACCAAATTATGTTTGTTTTTTAATAGTCTGATTCATAAGGTTATGGTTTTATATTATTAATATTAACCATTTATAGTAGCCGTTTTGTAGTTATTTTAATTTTTTGGTTATTATATATATTTTTAAATATTTTTGTTTTTGTATTTTGTGCAGGTCTAGGAGGCCAATGCTAGAGTGCCATGTGTCAGTGTCCTATTGGCCAATCAAGCGCCATATAAGCATAGTGGGTCCCACTATCTTATATAACTCGTAAACTTTTGACGATAATAAAATTGTCATACAGACTCTAATTGAGGTTTCTTCCATGTTGTTGGGTTCTTAATGATGAACGCTACATCTTGGTATCATTATTGCTAAGGTCCAGGAAATTTGAAAATTGAGCCTTTAGGGATCCTCCATGATCATTCCTCCCCATTGAGGATCTTTTGGTCCTCCAAAAGCATACACATGAACTACAATATCGATCTCCATAACATATGCCTTTGGAAGGCCACCTTCCCTTTCCTTCACCTTTGTACTTTGAAACTTCGAAACCAACACTTGTATCCATATGCAAACGTGTAGCTTCTAATACATATTCAATTACAAGACCAAAAGAAGACCCAAGAAAACCCCATACTTTCCAAGAGTTTATAACACGATCATGGTCAATTTTAAATTGATCTACAACATAAATGATATCCCCATGCTATCCAACTAAAAGGCAAAAATATCATTATGTTTATTATATAAGTGATGTTATACATTCATCACTTTTACAAACAATTTTGCAACATGTGATTTAAAATTGTGGCCATTAAAAAATACTTAAAAAGGCTTACAACTTTGTATGGAGCTTCTTGGGACACAACTCTAGATGGATATCCTAGCATGTAGCTCTCTAATGTCCTTTCTTGCTACAATGGTTTCAATGGTTCTTCCCCCTACATACTTTCTTGACCTTCTTTGAATGATTCTCTCTAGTGCGGATCTGAAGAGGAGAGCTAGCCTTAGATTTTCCTTTTTAATTCTCATTATCATTAGAATGTTGTGTTGTGTTCTCAACATCCGTCATTGATTAGACACTGGCTTTCTTGGAACATTCTCAAACCTATTTTCTGACATAACGAAGCCCTGCATAACAAGGTAATTCCTCCACTTTTATGGGTTCACAATGCCCTATCCATTAATGTCGATGCCTTTTCCTTGATACCCCATTTTATTCATTAATTTTGAACCTATTCCTATAGTGTGTTTCTCAAAACCAGTGAAGTCATCATCATAACATGAAATTGAAAAATGATTTTTTACCTTAGATGTTGAATCTGAAGTGTGTATTGAGGGCTTGTCATTTTGCAACTTTTCCAAGGCCTCTTCTGTGGCTTTCAGCTAATGTTGCAAACTTTGTCTCTCCTCTTTTGCTTCTCATAGGAGTCTCCATAGTTAAACATTATTTTCTTGAATACTTTGATTGATCTCCTCAAGTTATTGGAGCCATGTTGTCTTTGGTGTTCTTCTTGTTTTTGGTAGAACATATATTGCAATCTTCATATAATCGCCTGAATTAGATCCCAAGTCAATAGGTCCATCACCTGCAATCCCAAGAGTTGTGATATTCATCTCATTGCTTGAATCAGATCCCAAGTTAATTGGTACAACAAACGAAGATCCAACATCTGCGAATTTTACCTCATCATTGGACTCATGGTTTTGTTGCATAGTGGCTACCATCTTCTGCTTCCCTTTTCCTCCATTCCTCATTGGCTTCAATTCTGAATGCGATTTCCAGCAATGCTCGTCATCATGCCCTTCCTTCTCATAATGAGTGCAAGAGGGATTTGATTCATTTGTCCTTGTTGTCACTGCCTTATTTTCATAGTTTCTTTGTTCATGCTTTCCCTTACTTTCAAGGTGAATGCATTTCACACTACCAGATTCAAGAGTGGCGGGTTCACACAATAACAAAGAATATGGAGAGTAATCATGTAAAAAACCAATATAATTCATCAAATTATCTGGTGAATCTAAAGGAATTCCTAATGTTAAAGCTTGTTTTATAAATTATTCTGTGAAACTTTGAACAAATTGACCTTTTCCTTGTTTCAAATGTTTCCATTCTATCATAACTTTCTGTCGATATGTTAATGGATATTAATTTCCTTTTAAATCATAAAAAAATTCATACCAGGAAGAAACGAGTTTACCAACATGCTTACCTCCTTTCTAAAGTTTTCTCTCCCACCATATGAGAGTGGTGCCTACCAGTCGAAGAGATATTAACTGGATTTTGGCCTCATATTCCTCAATCTGTTTAATCTGACAATACACTTCAATATGTTTGATCCAATTAATTAGCTTTTTTGTATTAGACTCTCCGCTAAACATAGGCACATCAAACTTTACATGAAAATTTTAAAAAAGATTTTTATAAGTGTCTTTTTGTTCCCTATTAGAATGAAGAGAGTAAGAAGAATAAGAAGAAGCAATTTCACTGGAAGATGGGGATGGGGCTTCAAGAGGCTCTCCTCCTTCTCCTTGATTTACTGAAGCATCATATTCTGTTGGTTCTTTCTTCTTCTCCTTCTTTACCATTGTCTTCTCATTTTCTACAAACAATTTGTCAACTTTATTTGCCATGGTGTAAAAATATTTTCTAAAAGCTTGCTCCTCCTCATTATAAATGTCTTTGTTTTCCATTTTCCTTCTTCGTGCTACACACCTTGCTTTTGGATCAAAGGAATTAATTTTACCTTCACCCTTTTAGAGATTGTTCCTGGTTATCATTCACACTTGCAATTCACATTAGCATGAAGACCACTTTGTACCAAACTTTATCCGGGATACTCAAGCACCCCTCATTACCTAAGATATTTTACTTAAATGATGTTAGCAAAATTTCATGTGAAGTAATATGAAAAACGAAATTTGCATACACTTTAAATAAGATAAATTGTAAAGGAAGCCATGAAGATAAAGTACATAATGAGTTTGATAATGAATTTCGTCTAATGTGGATTATGTCTCCCGACCCTGCTCAAAGTGGGGAGGTCTCTTCATTCATCTCAAAAAAATAAAATAAATACATGGAAAAAATACACCTTATACCTCCAAATATGTGGATTACCTGAAAATGGGTTGCTCAGATGGAGAAACAAACTACACCATCAAATTTCTGGTGACAAATTATTAAATTTGAGTATAAACATGACCCCTTTCTTATACTGGCACTTTTGGACCCCTAGGTAATCTTTTAGATTCCTCAAAACATCAAAAAAAGATATTTTGCATCAAGGTTCCACTCTTGGAACTGTTGCATCAGGGTTCAGCAAATCATAATTCCACGCGCCTGGTTCTGCGTTATTGGTTCTGCCTATTCTGCTTTGTGTTTCGCGCCTTGGCCCCTGCTATTGGTTCCACTATGTAAATGAACAGAACTTAATAATTAAATCCTCGGTGGATTTAACAAAGGGTGCCCACCTGGCATCGTGGATAGTGGGTTAAGGTTGGGTCATTGGAAATAAACAGGCCATGGGTTCAAACCCCAAAAACCCGTGTCTTTTTGTATACCAACACACCAATTTTTCCCTGCCATTTAAACCATATAACATATTTTAATAACCACCACTGTCACCCATTCACATGATTGTGACCATCATTACAATATGTTCTAATAACATGTCAATTTAATAACTGTCATTTTGATATGGTTATCAACTATATGATATTTATCGATTGTATATATATGCTCCCATTATAATGGTTGATCCATCCATACTATGTAATAGTTGTTTGACCTACAATATGTCAGATCATTTATAATGGCATGCCACCATAGGCTATATGGTTATGACCATAATAACCATAGGTTATAATAGTTTTCCACCAAATTATGTTTGTTTTTAATAGCCTGATTCATATGGTTATGGTTATTATATTATTAATAATAACCCTTTTGTAATTATTTTAATTTTTTTCTTATTATACATATTTTTAGTAATTTTCTTTTTTTCTTTTATGCAAGGCTAGGAGGCCAATGTTGGTTTGCCACCCGTTAGTGGCCTATTGTCCAATCAGTAGTCGTATACGCATAGCAAGTCCCACCATCCTGTATAACTCGCAAACTTCTGATGGTAATAAAATGGTCATAAGGACTCTGATTGAGGTGTCATCCATGTCATTGGGATCATAATGATGAACACTACATCCTGGTATCATTAGTGTTGAGATCTAGGAACTTTGAAAATTGAGCCTTTAGGGATCCTCTTGGATCAACCAACTACCAACATAATCTTGAAAAAAAAGGGTCCTCTTGTCCTATACTGTAGTTAGAATCACATGGTGCACAACCAAAGTAGAGGAGGTATAGTGGAAAAGAAGGGGAAAAGATAAAAAAACAATATAATGTTTGGCTATTTTTGCAGTCCATTAGAGCTCAGGGGAACTCATTCAAGAGGAGTCAAGGTTGGGATGAGCATTGCAGCTCCAAAATTATTTTCTAGAGTTTTTGACATGTTAGTACTATGAATAACCTATATCTTAAGTAGTTGGTACTTTCTAAATGATTTCTGGTTAATAATTTGAGTAGCAGTATTATTATTATAGTTTGTACATTTTTTGCATATGCATGTAAATGAAAAGAAAAGATAGAATTTATCTTTTTCAAATATATGAAATGCAACAAGTATTTTGTGCATATATTGAGTAGAAAACATTATGATGAAAGTATTTAAGTGAGGAAATGTATTGTCTTACTGTGTAATGACTTTTGGAGTAGTAATTTATTTTTGCATGTAAAGATAGTAATTAAATTAATAATGGGTATTTGTGTGAAGGTGCTAAAGTAGAGAGTGATATACTTTAGTAAAAGCTCGAAAAATAGTTACATAAAGTATGGAGAAAGCATTCAAATTTTGTATGAAGATACAATCAAGGCAAGAAGAATTATAAACATAGATATGATAGAACCAAATGGAAGGTTCAATTGACTTAATTCATTAGAAAGAAAAAAGGTTGGCCTATGGCCCTAGGTTAAACAAATTTTTAATTAAAAGGGATAAAGAAACCCAATAGTGGGTATAGTCAACCTATAACTATTAATTTACAATTTCATTAAAAATACAAAAATTAATTAAAAATGTATACAAAAATTTCTAAGAATGGAAAATAAAAAAGGAAAACATATTTTTTTGTAACAATCTTTTTAAATTATCAACACAAAGGATTAGCATTAATATGCTTTTATAAAGGTATATACAATTGATATCCATAATTTGTCTTGAGGATCATGGAAAATTTTAGGGGCTAATATTCGCAAATGGGCTAATTTTCGATGATTTTTCCACCAAAAAGATTCACCAATTTCTATTTTTTATAAAAATGATTCTCCCAAATTTTAAAATATAAAATTATTTTACCTTAAAAATCACCAAAATTATTTAGATACTATATATAAAATCATTATAAATTTGAATAATTTTATAAATATATCAATAAAATTTTTACAGTTTGCATATTAGAGACTAGTGAGATTCACCAATGTTATTAAACTTTCAGATTATTTTCCATCCTTCAAATTTTCCCTACATGGGACTAAAGTAACAATAATGGTACCCTATAACTGAAAATTTTTGGTAATGGTCATTTTTAACAGTTACAAATAAACTCAATAAGTAACTTTGGTAATTAATTTAAAATTAAAACCATGGTGTCTTGTCTTCATAGAAAGAAACCATTTACATAAGAAGCAACTAATAGTTTAGGGACGCCTAACCTGAAGAGAAGGATCCAAAAACTTGTTAAATACTGGAAGGCTTTGCAACATGAGTACAAAGGAAAAAAATTCAAAATTCACGAGAGTTTGACTATATTTATGGATTTTTAGAAAACAAAAATATAAAATTGATAAAAGAAAACAATCCTAACAAAAGAAAGAATCAAATATTAAATATCTAAATTGAGAAAAAGTATATGTTTGAGAACCCATGTTGTATCCCTACAACATATTACAAATTGTGATTAAAATAATTACAAATAAAATTCCAAAATCACAAAGCTTCGGTAGGAATTAAAGCCCTACACATGGACAAAATATCTATAGAAGAAAATTATCCTAATGAAACATCTATAACTACGTCCATATTGACCATATTGAAAAGTTTTATGCCAGGGTTTACCAATGGCTTAATAAGCCATGGTAGGTTAAGGGTTCAATTTTGAAACCCCAAGCTCGACAAACACAATAACAAGAAGTAATTAGATAACATAAAGTAAATACAAAGGAGTTTATAAAAAAAATGTTTTTATGTAGAGTTGAAAACCTAAATAACAAATAAACAAACTTGATATGATAAAGCTTTGCCATGGCAGGCCCTGACTATGAATGGCCAAGAAAAAATAATTTAAGCTCATAATTTAACCAAGGAAAAAACCAAAACTATAACATTTATATCTAGAATATTCAAACCTACAGTTTATGATAAATGCATTATTAATCTTTTTAGAAGGAAGAGAGTGTAAATCTATGGGATATGAGTGAAACCCTACAGAATATGAGCCTTTTTCGAGAGCCAATTTATTCCAAGAGAAGGTCATAAGTCACATTATAGCTCCACAAGGAACCTGTACACAAATAAAATTAAGGATTAAATTAAATCCCTTGTCGTCGTTTAACTGACCACAAAGTGTCATATACAGAGAGACAAAAAAATATTATTATATGAAACTAGGTCGAGGAGAAACAAAATCTATACTAGATTCAAGTAAGAATTTCAAAACCAAGTAGTGGTGTATTATTTTTTCCAGCGGCTGAGACCGAGTAGAGTCTAGGCATTCTTCCCATCAAACTTATAAACACCAAAAAAAGCAGTTAAATAATAATAAATTTGAGTGACAGAATAAATAAATAAACAGAGAAACCATAATAGCCTCTCCACATTCTACAACTTACCCAAACACAAGAAAATTCGAATTTAGCCTCGTCGTATGTGAATATTTTAAGTCTGGAAGAGAATAGAAATTTACCATTATTATAATTATAAATGTAGCTAAGCATGACGAGTTGAGAGAACTTTGTTGTATCGCAGAGCAGGGCTTTATTAGAAGGCGAGCCTTATATCTCAGTCTATCGGCCCATAAATGCATTGAGAGATGAAATAGCTATCGTCAGATTAAAACAATAAATGATCCTATAGTGGCCATTTCGTCTCTCAATGCATTTATGAGCTGATAGAATGAGATATAAGGCTCGCCCTATTAGAACACCAAGACAAAATGACCAAATAAACCCGTGGAGAGAAGTTCGATAAAGACAAAACCTAAACCCTAATGCTAATCATCATTGGATGAGAAATATTAAACCAAAACCATCATTTGAAAATCCATGTGAAGCCAAGTTTAAAGTTGTGCTCTAGACCAATAATACGGCTCCACATAACCAAGTATGTTATATGAATTAGAATCATATATTACTTCAAACATAAAAATAAAAATAAAAATAAAAATAGTTACAACCAGAGTCATGTAGTACGTTGGCACTACATAATGATATAGATTTTGATTCAGATAGGATCAAATTACCATGTTTTGGCAATATTATTACAACCCACATTTTTAATATTGAAGTATAGAACATATCAACCATATAAGAAGAGGGGAATGAACCATGGGGTCCGTTAAGTAAAGAATTACTTTTATATATATACCTTAGTTATGTACAAATTAAAGAGGGTTAAAATTTTGTTGTATGTGTGAGAGACAATTAAAGTGGGTTTAAAAACTTATTTAAATAAACAAAAGAATATGGATAAATCCCATGGTATTTTAATATCACAATTCTACAACATAAATCTTGGATCAATTTTGTATAAGATTTTTTTTTCAAGGAAAAATTTGTAATTTTCATTAATTGTAAATAAAATTACATGTTGTATTAACTGCAGATTGCATCATGCAAATTTCGTGTTTCGTCTATACTTTAGCATAAGTTCAGTAACATTTCAACAAATTAAAATAATATTTACAAAGTACTGTGCATATCCAGATAAACATAAATAGCAACAAAAAATAAATAGTAAAAAAAAATCGTATAATCAAAAAGCCTATAATCAGTTGGACTGATCAATAGGCTCCAATAGCCTAGCATCCTCTATGAATGGCCTGTGGTAATGTTGATAAACTTCCAGACCATAGTGTTTAGTGATATTCCATTGCCCCCATGTCAGGTGCGCGACTTCTTTGGATAAGTGGTCAATAGTCTGATTCCTTTGCTTGTAAATATAGGTGACAGTAATGGAGTCAAGTTGTGTTTTTAAGTGCCAAAAATTCATCCAACAGACCCCTGAGTGTGTGCACATGACATCTTTCTTTATTATTGAACCAACTTATAATAATATTTGATTCCCCAAATATTTGTATTCTGTTGCATCTTTTTTCGAGGGAAAAAATAAGGAGGAGTTCGAGGTTGTTGAGTTCCAAGTAACTGTTTGTGCTTGGGCCTAATCCCATCTTGAGATTATAAAAGTGAGAGTTGGTGAGATGTAATACAACCCCCCCACCACAACCAGAAATACCAACATCACCATCAAAGTATGCCTAAGGGTATGCTTTGTCAATAATTTCAGGCACTATGATCCTATCATGCTTCGAGGAGACCTCTTTAGGAATTAAATGAGAGAGGGAAACAATAGATTTGAAAATGGTAGGCCAATAGATTCTGGTGTTTTGGAATGTGATGTGTTACGAGCTAGCCAAATGCCCCAAGATATCAAGAGGGGCAAGTTACACTCCTTTGTTGATGCACCAGAGTGCCACTAGTTATGCCAAGCCATAGAAATTGACTCCTCTTGACAATTGTATGCAATGTCTAATTCCAGAGTAATCAACTTTCAAATTTTGCACGTCATGGGCAGTTAAGGAAAATATGGTCAATATACTCTCCCTGTTCTTTACATAATCCACACTTGGAGGGGCCATGAAAGGATCTCTTAGCAATATTTTCCTCCATAGGCGCACAATTTGTGAGTAGGCACCACATAAATAGTTGGGCCTTTGAGGGAGCCTTCAACTTCCAGAGTTGTCTCCACCACTAGATCTGTTCATGGGGTTCTTGAGTCCCAATTAGAGCGGAGTAACCATATTTGAGGGTGTATAAACCATTTGGGGATATAGCCCATATTAGCTCGTCCTATCCTTCTGATATTCTGACATGGGATGTCCTAAGTGCCATGACATATCTGTTCCATGCCCTCCACCTATTCTCTGGAATGTTTAGGGTTTGTGGAGATTTCCAAGCTTGTGTTTGCCAATTTGAATTGTCCCCATCCGCTACTTGACTAAGCTGTGTAATCCCAAAGTCCTTGAGGTGTTGTATGAGTTCCATGGGAAGCAGATGTTCCCTCCCATAGCCAGACTAGACATCCAATCCAATCCTAACCTAAGTGCCTGAACCGATGCGCCAAGAAAGACCATGCTTAATAACTGCTATTGATTTTGATATTGCTCGCTAAACAATAGATGAACTTGTCCTGTATCTAAGGGGTCCTCTGATCCAATCAAGGATGGATATTGGTGCAATATATTTTGTATATGTAACCACTTTCCAAAGGCTGTTAGAGAGCAAGAGTTTCCAACCCATTTTGGCTACCACTGCAGTGGCGAAATATTTAAATCCTGAAGTCCCCAACCACTCGAATGTTTGGGCTTGGAAATTTTTTCCCAGCTGACCCAAGCAAAGGTGTTATCATCCTTCTTACCTCTCCAGAGGAAGCGTTGACAAATTTGTTTAATTTTGTTAGTAACACCTTTGGGGATCATAGCAAGAGCCATCTAGTACACCAAGATCGCCTCGAAAACCCACTTGATGAGAACATGTTACCCCGCCCTAGAGAGCCATTTTTGTTGCCAGATATTGATTCTTCATTCTACTTTTGCAATGAGCCAATTCCAATCCATGATTCTATATTCGTTGGGCTTGAGTCTAAACCAAAGGTATTTGCAACCCTCCTCATATTCCTGTGTTCAAATTGGAATTGTTGGAGAGTATGTCTACTCTCATGGATGGAGCATCTTGTCATCATTATGGTGGATTTTCTAAGATTGGGCATCATTCCAGTGGCTTTACAAAAGGTAGACAATATATTCTTGAAGCAGTTGGAGTCACGAAAGGAGCCATTTATAAATATGAGAACATCATAAACAAATAACAAATGAGACAAATGAATAGTTTTAGTAATTTTGACTCCCAAGAGATTCCCTTTAGCCCTAACAGAGGCTATAAGCTTTTTTAGCCCCTCCATGATCAGGAGGAAAAGTAAAGGGGATAAGGGACATCCTTGCCAGAGGTCACAACCTGCATGGAAAAAAGCAGATGCAACCCCGTTGATGAGGATGTTGAAAGAGGCTTTTTTAATGCAACATATGATCCATTTAGTGAAAGAGTGGGAGAAGCCAGTATGGGTGAGGATCAGATGGAGGTAGGTCCAGCAAGAGTAGTCAAAATATTTGACTAGATCAATCTTGAGAATGGTGCATTTAAGGCTTTTGAGCTTGATAGAGTGAAGGGATTCTTGAGTTAGGCCTATGGCCTCGTGAACTTTTATTTTATGAAGGAAATCAAATTGCTCCTTGGAAATGTTACGGAATAAGATAGGCTTAATATGATTAGCCATGATTTTGAAAATGATTTTGTAGAGACAGTTTCATAAGGATATGGGTCAATAGTCACTAAAAGAATGAGGCCTATCGACCTCGGGAATAAGCACAATGAAGGTGGAGTTGAAGCTATCATACATTATGCCTGATATTTTGCACTCCTCAATGGCCATAAGGAGGTCCTTACCAATTAGTTAAAAGAAGGATAGATAAAATTCAATAGGCCATCCATCCAGACTAGGGCTCTTGTCTTTTTTGAACCACTTTAGGACATCTTCTATCTCTCTTAAGGTCACTTCAACATTGAGGTTTTCAGTGTCCTCGACCTCCACATACCTAGGCATATTCCTGGCGATGTTGAGCACCTAAGATATGTTGGCCACCCTTGGATCTCTGTAGATTTGGGAGAAGTGTCGAATTGTCATGTTTGAAAGTTGTTGATGAGTCTTTTCCACCCTACCACCTTGATCACTCAGTTCCCAAATGGTATTGATGCTCTTCCTTCCTTTTGCACATTTCTGACAAAAATTGGTGTTTTTATCACCCGCCTCAAGCTAGATAGCCCTACTCTTGAGTCTCAAATTTTCCTTTTTTTTGTCTTATAATTTTGATTCTTTCCATTTGTAGATGTGTAAGATTTTCCTTATCCTCCATAGAGGAGTACCCCAGACAACCTTCATCATTCATATGGGATATCTCCCTTTTGATCCTCCTTAGATATTCCTCATCTCGGATCCTTTTCTCCCTTTCCCACTTGATAGTCTTATCCTTGATCCTGGATAGGTTATTGGCAATGAATATCGCTGGTAGAATATTATTCTCCCGTTGATAGTGAATCTAGGTCTCCAATACAATATTCCGGAAGTCAAGGTCATCAAGCCATGTAGAATTTAAATTGAACGAGGAGTGAGGTTTGTTGTTTTCACCATGGATCTCAAGGTAAATGGGTGAATGGTCCGAGATGTCACCCATGCCCACCCATTGCCTAGCCTTGTCCACCTTGACCGAAAACTTAGAAGATATCAGAAATCGGTCCAGCCTACGAGCTAGTGTTGCTTCCCCTATCCTTCTATTGTGCCAAGTGGGAATTTTTTTAGTCCTATCTAGGTCGATCAAATCAACATTGTCAAGAAGTTTCTCAAAATAGTTAGACAAGGGATCAAGCATGGCTTGGGGAACCCAAGGTTCTGCATGTCCAATGGAAAAATTCAGGTCACCTCCTATAATGATATGATCAGTTTTCATAATTGAGGATCCCATCAAATTATCCCAAAAAGCAGGTATGTTATGGCAATGTCCATAAATGTTAAGTATTCTGAAAGGGGTTCCAAAGTAAGAGACAAAGACATCTACACCAAGTATCTTGTCCATCCCCCAAAAATTATGAACTTGGATGGACCGATAGTTGAATCCTATGGCGCAACCCCCAGAACGCCCTCTCACATCCTAGGTCTGAAAGTTCCAATATGGGAAAATCTCAGAAAGGAACTTATGAACAACCTCTCTGTTTTCCAAAGTTTCCTGAAGTAAAATAACGTCCACCTTTTCTAACACTAACAAGTGTCGAAGTGTCATTTTATTATCTGGGTTGGCTAACCCTTTGTAGTTGAAGGAGAGATAGATCATGGGTCACCATTAACAGGGGTATCCTTTTCTCTAAGAATCCGATCAATGGAAATTTGTTTCCCAATCACCACTTCAATCCCCACTTGATGAATGGCTTTAGAAAGAGAGGATGGTTTACCTCTGGTTGATTTCAGAACTTTTAGAGATGGATCTTCACCTAACCCATATGAGTTACATGCTAGGGCTTTAGCAGAGGACCTGAGATTATAACGACAGGAAGATCTAGTGCAAGAGTGGTATGGACATGCTAATTTTCCAAATTTGTCAGTGAGAATGATGGGGGAGGGTATGGAAGGGTGGGGGGGAAGATGCAACATGAAAAAAAATAAGGGCTAGCTTACTTTTAATAATTTTATGACTGGAAATAAAATTAGATATAGTAGAAGTAGTATATTGCTGAACATTAAAATGTAAAGGTGAGGAAGGAGAGGTCGCAGTACCCGGGATGGGACTGAATTCTTCCTCTTACAAGTGTGAAGCATCTGATGGGGGAGCATGCAATATTTCTTGGTGTGCGATCAAGGGAGGAGATTGGTGAGGGGCATGTTGCTGCTGCGATTATGAGCTCTGATTGTGCTGATTTATGGCCATGCCAAACATCTCTGTGGTTTGGGTCCCTGCATGAACCAGAGGTTTGGGTTGAGCCGAATTTTCTCCCATGATAAGTGGGAAGCCCTTATATAGGTGCCCCACCTCATGGAACTGCCTGCATCTGAAGGGGACCACTTCATAGTCGAGGATTTGGATTCTAGAGATGTTTATGTACTTCAAGACATAGCTCTCGACCAACCCTTCGTGTGTGTCCAGGTGCACCAGGATCCTTGCCATCGATATATTCCCAGTCTCCTTATAGGATCTATCATGGTCTAAATAAATGCCCAAATCTTCACCAATGCATATGAGGACATACTCCATCCAGAATTGCAGCAAAAAACGTGGTAGCCATAGCCAAATAGGACCAACTCCCATATTCTCATTATCTGGGTCAAATAAGGGTTTCCATTGCTTAAGAATAACCAAAGTCATTTCAATATGCCAGTACCTCGATAAGACCCAGTTGGCCATTTCAAGATGTGGGAAGATTAGGGAAAACCATCCTCTGTTCATAGTGAAGACATCACGGAGTTGTTCAAGGATATTACCCTAGATCTCAGATGCCCATATTTTGAGCCTGGCCGAGGTTTAATTCCACCCCCGAACCATTCCTATTAAAACTGTTTGCTCAATATCCTTGGCTTGATGCATGCTTACACCCTCGCCGAAAACCAGTTCTCTGGCCTTTTCGTGACTTTTTTGCACCTTGCCTTCTTCTTCCTGGTTCTATGTAACAAAGCATCTCTATTAATGTCTTCTTCCTCAAGGAGTGTATTTTCAGAGTCGAAAGACATATTCTATTATGGCTGCTGGGTTGGAATAGGTAACCCTTAAAATCTTCCCGATGCTTTGATAGTAGTAGGGCACCTAAGAAAATCCTCCCGTGCAAGTAATTCGTCTGCCGTCCCTATTCCGAGGTGTTCAAACTTGAAATCTCCATCAAGGGCACTTCCCTGGCTGCCTAAGATTTCAGCGGGAGAAATAAAATCCTCCGGAATGGATGGCGTCTACTATTGGTTCCACAGGCACAGTATCGACGGAGAAGGAATTGAAAAAACTGGTGAGGCTGGGACGTTAGGGCCTAAGACAGGAAACTGTCCCATTAAGTTCGGGTTAACAACCCTAAACTCTGTTTGTCTAGATGATGACACGACTACCTCCATGTCCATGTGACGAGGTTCCATTTGTTCAGTCTCTACTAACAAAGCACTGCATGAGCCCTAGTTGTCTGCCGAGGTTGGTAGTTTGACCATATTTGGGCTAGCTCCAACATATCAGAGGAATAATCTAATTTCTCCTCTTCCATAACGACGTTTCCTGTGGATTTATAAGAATCCATTGAAAGCTTCCAAGATCCCAAACCCTCCTCCCTTCATGGTCATTCCAAGACGTTATATGCATGTTTCCGACAGTTACTCCGTTGGGGTCCAAAGGTGAGCAAGGAATTATTATTTCCCCGTATGTCGAGTTGTCACCATCCACAAACCACAAGACCTTCGGGGGTCAACCCAACTCGCTTGCCCATGACAGAGATGTGGGAGAAAAGCTTAGTGTTGTCTCTTACCATTGGCAGCATAAATATTTCTTGGGTCAGTAAACATAAGTGCTCCACACCGGGTGTTGGGTGATATAATGTAGAAACGCCCTAGTGAGGGTATCAAACAAGAGAGAGACCCTTAGCCACCATTTCTAGGGTTTTAAAGCTCCATCATTCCTTCCAACTTTGTATAATATATTTAAGAGAATTATAATCTTAATTATAAACACATAATATAATAGTTAAATTCAAATATAATGAGAGTTAAAAAATCCCTTTTTGGAAATTACAAGCAATTGTATTGCAATAGGGAATTAGCATAAACTATAGACCAAAGAGTGTCTTACAAAAGAATAAGGGTAACCAAAAGTGTAGGAAGAATAAGGAATTCACACCACCCAGAGACCCATGATACCCTTTTTTGTGCCCCAAGCCCAAAATAGGGGTTCGCTAGATGATTATGATAGAGATGTAGGGGCCAACCCTTATATAGAGATTTTAGAAGGATTCTACACTTTTTTTGGAACCATTTTCCCTCAACGCTAGCCATAGAAGGGCCCATGCTTGCATGACATTAGCACTTTACTATATTTCAACTCACACGTGTGGAGGATTTTTATGTTTTCACATTGGCTAGTAGGTCGTCTTGTGACCTAGCTTGGTTTAGCACATTATTTTAGAATTCTTAGAGGGGCTTATAGGAAAAAAGTGAACTTGGAATCCTCATATAAATAAAGGAGGCCTCATTTTAGCTTCCCATCATCACACACCTGGAGATTTCAGCCTCTCACTCTCTAGATAAATTTTAGCCCTCTTTTCTTATGGTAGAGATTGGATCTATAAATGTACTTTGATATTTGGTGTTGATTTTGGTTACTTTGGAGCTATTCTTTAGAGAAATGGATGAAATATTTGCATTTTATCTTGTAAGTATACCTAATTGTTGAATATCTATTTTATTCATGACGAATTTATTGTAATATCCCACCTTACCAACCATCAATAATATAGAGACGTAAGGGTCACATTAATCACTAATACTCAATTTTATTTTAGGATTACTGACTTAGTCATCATGTAATCATGTCCCTTCATCTATTTTAATATAATAATATCACATAAGAAGTCAGGGATAAATTTCCCTTAAAACCAATGCCAAAACACATTTCCTCTCTAGTTTAAAAGTTGGTAGAATGTTCTCTTTTCATACTTATACATGAGCTCTACATAAGATTGGAAATAAATTCCACAATATCCCATGTGTGAACATTAAGCTAGATAAACCTATTTGATTTCCTATATTATGATAAATAAGATCCACATGTTCACTCTTGATATCATAACTATACAAATATTATGCTTCTATTACAAAAGTCACATATAAGTGCATGCTTATTAACCTACCTATAGCAACGTAACTGAGGGAAGAATATTTCTCTCTTCATCAGTAAATATAATAAATATGATATGTTTATGAAATGGAATCACAAAATATATTAACCCAACAAAATTCCTAAATTCATCATTTAAAAATTCTCAATCCCAATTATTAAGCCAATGCTTCAATCATGAGAATTGCATAACAAATGTTGCAGCAAGAGAACATATTGTTACCCATTCAGAAGCATATTATTCTTCAAAAAGTGCCAAGTAAAACAATGGACCTGCATAAATTGGGCACAAGTAGTTGTTTTGTATAGCCATTGAAGCACAACAATGCACCCATGAATACATGCAGCGCAGACAAAACTTATTATGATCACTTGCATAAAATCCTACGGGATTAGTCATTGTAAAATTGTTTCCAACAAAAACACCCCCCCCCCCCCCCCGCCACCCCTTTTTTATTATGAAATATTTAGATAATAGAAGTAACAACTGTCCCATTCTTTATTCACACTTCAACATATTATTAAATTCATTTTCACATTCATACCAAAAACTTGTAGACATAGGAAGCTATATCCATTAAATAGTATATTCATAAATTTCTAGTACATAAAAAACTACAGTAAGTAAGACTTTTAATATAAAAATTTATATGCACAAAATCTACAACCATTCAAGCCTTTTGAAAAACACTTTTCAAATATGCAATATATAGCCATTGAGGCCTTTTGACAAATATTTTGCCAGCATGCATTCAAAATCCATTGAGAGATTGTGTCAAACACTTGGCAACAATGAATTTGAGATTCTTCTTCAACCTATTTATCTCATAAAATTCAGAAATTAAAACTTCAAATGTTGGCATCTTGAAACAGGGACTAAATAATCTTATTCCTTCATAAAAAACTCGACAATAGGTGCACATAATTGACAACAACAATTTGCAAAATCACCCATATTTACAATCAGAGTTCTGAAAAGTGTTTTTTTGGAATCAAATCAGGGGTTACAGGTTCATAAGGAATTCATATCCCCTGATGTTGTCCTGAATCATTACAAAACCGCACATAGATGCATTTAAAAAAAAATAGAAAATATGCCGACTCCAAGAATTTCATTTACAAATTATGTCAAACCGATGACATGCAAGCTTGAATCTAGAACTATTCAAAACAAATAACAACATTGAATTAAATTATAATTACTTATGTATTGTCTTAATGCTTTACTAAATCATTTCATCCACTGTAAGTGAATTGAAAGGATTTAAGATTAATCAAGCATTATTTTCATTTAATCATTCCTACAAACACATATTGCAATACATATTGATTGAAAATTACCTCAATGATTCTCTTTGAAACACTTGGTTTCCATCATTTTTTTTTGCATTTTTATTTTAAGGGTTGTTCTAGTGAATCCTCCAGGTATATTTCGAGTATGCATCCTTTTCCTACACTAGTAGGATGCAAGCTAGCAATTTTTCATGCATAATCAAAAAATTATAATAGCATTTCCCATTCAGGAATTTTTTCAAACACTTTGCAAAATATTTTGAAACCCTTTCTAAACATGCCTATAATTACCTAAAACAAAACCCATAACTCATGGAACTCTTACCCAAATCCTTTGGAATTTCTTTATTGCAATTACCTTAAGCAATATTTGGCTTCCATTTCTCAAATGCTACAATACCAAGGTTAGTACAATAAAATACACCAATAATAATTCCATAACATCTTGAGATCTAAAAATCCATATATATGGACCACTCTTAGTCGTCATTTTCAACTATCCAATAGGATTCCATATAACATAAGCTTAAACCAAAATTAGATGCTTACACCAATTTAAATTTCTAATTTTTATTTTATGCTAAAGCTATAATATAATTTTAGGACAATGAAAATTATACCTGAAGAGATATTAAACTCCAATCATTGAGAATATGATCCATATTTGATCCCTTAACCTTAACCATCCGGTTTACCACCAAACCATATCTAGGGATAACTTCTCTCCCTGGAACCCCTGAGCTATAAGAGCTCACAAGAAGTACCAAAATATACCAGTAGAGACATATACAAGGGAAGTTGAGGAAGATAATTTTTACTTCCTCTCAATACCACTCATGTTCAACTCCATTGGGTAGAGCTACTTATTAATTTAAATTATCATTTGACTACTCTCCAAATATCTCTCTCTCACAATCTTCTTCAAATCTCTCAAACCCTTGGTATCAGAATTCACCCCCCTCTTCAAGTGAGAATACATGAGACACATATAAATTATAGTCATAAAGGAGGAATAATATGCATACCTTGAGTAAAAGTAAGATATTCCATTTAAAGGAGTGTAACTAATGCCATTAAGGAGAGGTATGCATGCCTTAGTTAAGGCGAGTGTAACAAATGCATTAAAGAGAGCGTAAGAGGAATATTTTATGACATTATTTTAATGAGTGTAAGAGGAATATGTCATATCTTTGATGAGTGCGTAAAAGAGAGTGTAATGTGTTATTAAGAGAGAGAGAGAGAGTTACATAGAACCATGCGAATCATCAAGGAGATAGGTGTGAAGTGATTGGGGAGATATAATTCTCTTTTAATACTAATATCATAGTCTCATAAAATATAATAATAATATTAATAATATTGAGGATTAAGTAGAGATTGAACTATTAGGATTGATAAATGATAAGTTAAGTGATTTTGTTTCAATTATGCTTGATTACCAATTTATGCAAGGTGATTTACTATTTTGGGAAGTCATACTTGAGATGCTAGACATGACTTTATATTTTTAGAATGTCACTCTAGAATTGTCAGAAATGATATTTTATTAAGGAAATTCATCCCTGAGCTGCTCGTGGGTGGTATTTTTTGTAGGTTTTAACCTTGAACAGAAATGATCTGCAAAAAAATTCTTAAAGACAGAAAATAAACAATAGCGATAGCATAAAACATAAAACAAATATACACAAAGATTTTTCCCCTAGATCCCAAATCAGGAATACGATTATTATTTTTCATTATATTCCTTTTAGTGTTACAACAAATATATATACATGTCGAAGCATTCACAAACCCCAATCCATTAACCCTGGATTAGAAGACAATTGTAGTACCCTTGACCGGATCTAGAAAATACCAGAGGCCGAAAACCATCATGCCCCAAACCCATGTGTAAACCCATGCACAAAACCATAGGCGAGTTCGCCCACCTAAAATAGGGTCCAAATTTTTTTTCCCGAGGCACTGCCCCAGACCCTGCGAGGGGGGCTACCCACCCCCTATGATCCCCCGCGCATGCGACTATTCGTGGAAATAATATAACACACACCCAAAATTTTTCTTCTGGAGAATAGGGATTCTACATCCCTATTGCATGCATCTCTATGCCTTAGTAGATTGAGGACTACATGCCCTGATCTACTCTAAGGATCCAAGATTCCACACCTTGATCTTTTAAATATTTAGGATTGCACGTCCTAATCCCTTTATTATATATCAAATAATCCAAGTCTCTATCTTTCATGTATTTAGGAATATTCTCCCTAATAATTTTATTATAGATCTAAGACTCCATGTATTTATCTTTCATGGCTTTAGGACTCTGCGTCCTAATTTACATGGCTTCTCATCTACTCTACTTTGAACACTACACTTTACCTTAAGGTACTGATTGTGAGTTCATAACCATGTGGTGGCTCATTGGTAAGGTCTTGTTCCAAGACCAGTACACATCACAATCTCATTGATCAAAGGAATCAAATGAATTTCATAATTAATTTATTCACATTTTACCAAGGATTTTGCATGACTTCCACAATCATTTTGGTTTTGGAGAAATGACTTCTGTAGTCATTTATAATTTGAAAAAAATTCGTTTGCAAATAACCATGTGCCCTGCGACATCCCGCTCAGTACAATATTAAGCATATCTAATCATATAAATCTTGTATTACGACTTCCACAATCATTTATAATTTGTGCATCCCTATTTGCAAATAACCAACCACCCTGCCACATCCTGCTTTGTACAAGATTAAGCATATATAATCATAAAAATAATGTATCATCCATAAATGGAGATTAACCATATGTTCCACACAACCATGATCATTCATGGAACTATGTGTCTCAATCATGGATCACTATTCATGTCATACACCTATGTCGAGGATACCAAAAGAGAAAACATTGATAATATGCACTTAACCAACATTAGTCTGATATACACAACCATAGATATTATCATAAGCATACAAAAAAAAAGTGACCCAAACTAGGTCTATAGAACACAAGCGTACACATAAGTCTGACATGCATAATCTTATATCATTGCATCAAAATGACCCTATCCAAGTGTCACAAAACAAACCTTGCCAAGGTGGGACATTACATACTACCCCTCTTGGATTAAACTTGGCCTAAAGTTTTCTTATAGTTGTCGAATATATATATATATCTTTCCAAAATCCAATCAAGTTTTCCATGAAGACAAACCTTCCATTATTAATCAAGTACCATGTACAGTCATGTCATTCTAGATAGATTTAACATACATGTAATATTCCAAATAGGAAAAGATAGTAATACAAAACAAAATAAACTGGAAACTACAACAATATGGAAATAAACTAAAAACACCATAAAAATAGACATAAAAACTGAGCCATTTTTATTAATCTGAATGTAAAAACAATACAATAGTGCCTCAAAATAGGTAGCACTCAAGCTGAAAAAAGCGGGCTGGATGGCCTCAAGCTCTCCAACTGAAAACACTGCTATTTGATGCGTTGTTGACGCTCTCCATCTACATTTACCTACTGGAAATGTTGTTGCTAGGTGAATAGGACTACGTAGATGAGGGTGCTCAGAAAAATCTTGGATTTAGAATCTAGACTCTATAGCAAAAACCCATAATAACACAGAAAGGATTTCTGGATTGGCCGACCTCGTAAAATCACCCTCCTAGGGTGTGCAATGCATAACTACTGGGTATACCGAACTATGGGCTGAACTGAAAGATAGAATAGATGCAAGTACTCCCAAGCCCAACTATTGAAGGGTTGATCCCTTCAATGGATTCCAAGAGGAAATGCTATGGAGTTTCCCCCTCTTATGATGAACTCTGCTACTATACTGCGTAAGTCATTGAGTGACTTCTCAGCACTAGAGGGTCTGCAAGTGGCCGGAATGCCAGATGATGAGATCAACTCACTTGAACAACAAGAATCCTCTCTCGAGTAGGCACTCGAATTCCCTTGAGGATGAGGTTTGGATCTCCGCTCAGAGACACCCTTGTGCTAAACAACACTACAGACTCGACAAAACAACCCAAGTGTGCTCAAGTCGTGAACGACAAGAAAATAATAATAATTCAGAATTCTCTCCATGGATGCCCTCACTCTCTTCTTATACTTGTGGAACACTCACACCCTTGGCCCCACACAATAATGATGCTACTCTCATGGACACTAACCTCCATTATGACTGCGTTGTCCTCCATTTTCTCCACTACCTCCATGACTGAATTGTTGATTTGGTCAAATTGACCCCATCCACATGCACTGACCCACATTCACACCAAGGAGTGGTTTATTCATCTTGACCCTATCTAAATGCATTGATCCACATTCACATTAAGGAGTGATTTTATTCCTACTAAAGGGATTTATGGGTCCCTCTATCCTCTTATTCATATATTTAATAAGGAAGCCAAAATTTAATATTCTAATTAGCTAAAAGCTAAATTAGGAATATTACAGTCCTCCTCGCCAAAATGTTGCTTGTCCTCAAGAAACTACAAATATGTAGCCCACCCTATTGAACCGATGCAACTAATACCAATGCCCGGATCCCATACAAACCCCTCAGTGCGGCTATACCCCTGTGTCAGGCTACCTGGAATATACCCCTTAATGTTGGGATCCCAAACGAATCTCTCACCATACCTATCATCAATCAATCCTCTCGGATCCCAACGCCACCATGGCCAATCATCGCCCAAGTTCCCTAGCTCAGACTACACATTGCATTTTGCTATAGCTACTGCCTCATGAGGTGAAGACTGCCAAGATGCATCAATGCTCCATGGCCCCTATTGTGCCATAGATCTAACTGTATAAGATGCCCAACCAACTGCGTACCAACTCATCACCTCTCTCCCTTGACTCAATCCAATGTTGATCCTGCTCTCCCAAAGTCGGGATGGAATGCTAAAGATTTCTCGACATGTGCCCCACTACCAACTGTAAACCATAGTATCTGTCATGTCTACGAGTCCCTGATCTACTATGCACCTGACTAAGAAGATTGTACCATCAATAGGATACCAACTCATGATCTCCTGCTAGTCTATCCCGGTCGAAGAATCTAATGTGGTGATATATGCATACGGAAGATGTTTGGAGTGTGGTTTCTAACTCACACTCAACTCATGCTACTCTGTCCCACCTATTAACGATAACTACCTCAAAGGGAAGGCCCCTCTCTCTATAATAGGCTCAAGTGGGAAAGATGTACTGCAAGCCCCATCGATGTACTCCTGGAGAGTGCTGCTCCCTAGAAGTACTGAAGTCCTACTAACTGTATATGCATCTACCGACACTTCATCAATGGGTTGACCCAAATATTGATGCACCACCATCTCCAACGGCTCCTCCTCAATGGTTGACCCCAAGGTTAGCTACATATCTAGCACTGTCTCACTGTGTGCCTCCATCTGGCTCTCCCCCAAAGGATTATCATGCATGATGTGCATAACCTCCCTTTCAACTGTCCCATGCTCCACCATATGCTACTCAGGATGAATCATCACAAGTGACTCATCATCCTGAATATCTCTCATCAAGTCCTCTGACTACTCACCCTACACGCTGGAAGACAAGTCCGACCTACTATCGTCAACTCCACATGATGTCTCATGCTCCCTAGAAGCATCCTCATATGACCTCATAGACTCATCTGAAGAAGAGTCCTCATCCTGGCATACAAAATGAACGTCCCTCTGCTCTACCTCTACCGCATCATTTGCATCACTTAAGCATGAGTGATCAAGCCTCCAAGATTCTTTTCAGATGAAACAAAGTCCCTTCCTCCTCAACTTGTTCTTGATGCCTGAATTCTCAAGAGTAATCCTCTATACGACACTCCCTCTGCCTTAGATCTGCCTATAACACCCTCGTAGCCCTATCTCTGCTAAACGTTGTGTCTCCATATGCTCAATAATATCCTCATCAATCCTAGGTGAGCTGCATTAGGGTACACCTAACGCCCCTGTCTATAAGTCCCCTTGGAGGCAACACTCCAAGTGCCTGCTGTGCCATATCATGGGTTAGTGCATACCACCAAGTGTCTCCGCACTCCTCATCATGCCACTATATGATGCAACCTTCCCCTGTACACCAATGAATACCATTGGTTATGACTACACCATCCTATACTGTCATGTATCCTGCATGGGCCAAAATATCCACCACTATGTTAGTAAACCCTCCATGAGGTGGGCTACATCTCCCCACCTGCTCTAAAGGATTAGAGTGTCCAAACACACCCCAAACCAAGAAAGAGGCCATAAATAAATAAATATGAGGTTATTGCTCATGATCGTGATTCTTCGGGTTGACAATGACATCACTGCTCCTATCCTCCATATCTCAAGTGTACCATATACCCATGAGAGAGCATCGTCTCTACGTACTTCCCTGTCTGGTGGCCTGCTAATGCCACCTCCTTCAAACAACTCCTTCCAAAGTAGGCAAACCACCCTGTGTATCCATGCATGGTCGTTATGCTGAGATAGATCCTAAAAAGGGTGTACCCTCCTCTCAAACCATCCTATCACTAGGGATTTATGGGGCTCTGATAGAGATCTAAAAATGCGTGTGCGCCAAAACATTAGACCCATCGCACGATGAATACCATCACCTACTGACTCTATCATGTGATGGTAAATCCAACCTGGATCCCAACAGTAATATGGCCCTCATGTCCCTATAGTAATACTTGGACTCCATTGAAATGTGGCCATGGATGTATCTAGCTACCTAGCCTGCTCTATGGGGTACCAGCTCAGTACCTCTTGCCATCCAACCTCAAAAAATAATAAAATGAAAGAATCCCTACACATAAATTAGTCCCTCCATTGTGCGAGTGATGCACCCTGTCGATGTATGCCCAAAGGGGGGTGCTTTGACACTCCAATGTGCCCTCTAATTGCACCATTAAGGAATAAAATTGTTCCCCAATGTGGACCAACTTTGCTGCTGACTAAGAAAAAACCACTCTCATTCCCTCCAACTCCTCATTCTACTGTAGGATAGCCTCTCGTATTGATGTGGCCTTCACCTTCAAAGCTATAAGGTCAACCTGAAACTTATGGCACTGTTGTGTGTGACCATCATCTAATACCTCTATATCTCCTAGCACCTCCTCAAGGGAAAGCCCAAAGGATGGCTGCACACCCACCTCCATAGATACTCCAATACGTAAGGCATGCTCACTAGTCAGCTCCATGTGATTGTCATCCGAAAATTCCGCCATAAACCTAGAGGCCTTTGTACCTATCGGCTCCTCAACAATGGTGGAGTTATCTCCCAACACCTCATAAACCTGTGATGCACTGTTATTATTAGCGAACTTGGTCACAAACCCAGATACCCCATCAATGGATACCACATTAATGGGTGGTGTCTCATCAACGAGTGTATGCTCAGTTGTCTCCTCCTAAGTCTTTGTCGTACTCTTTGATGACCCGTCAAAAGTTGGTAGAAAAAGTCTACCCACGATACGCTAACGGTCATTTCCCTGCATGTAACGTCTTCCTCTATTATAACTGCGAAGTCTTTGGCTATCCTTAATCTGGAAAATTTCCTGGAAAGTTAGATGTTCTTTGAATCTTTGAGACTGAGATTCATATTCCAGAAAATAATCACTAAGAGCCTCCTGCTCTTGTGGTCCTCCAACCCCATTTCCTACTGTTAGTATTGCAATTGGAAGAATTTGGAAAATGACCACCACAGCAAATCTAAGAAAATCGTCTTCAAATAACCTTCCATTTCTCTCAATCCAGACCAAATTTGGAGAAACGGCTCATTGAGAAATAGAATTGGTTCATTCTGCATAAAATCCATTTCTCATATTTTCGAGATTCGTCTTCATTTTCCCAAAACATCCATTGCAAACCGTCTCTTTTTATCCCAACAAATTTTGGTGTTTTCTATTTTTTTATCTCTTAGAGAACCTTCAGTTTCTCTCAGTACAGAACAAATTTGGAAACACTGCTCATAGGGAAACATAATTAGCCCATTCTTCACAAAACCCATGTCTCAGATTTTTCTATATTCATCTTAATTTTCCTAAAAGATCTAACGCAAAAATGTCACTTTTTATTCCCATGAATTTGTATGCTCAGTTGTCTCCTCCTAAGTCTTTGTCGTACTCTTTGATGACCCGTCAAAAGTTGGTAGAAAAAGTCTACCCACGATACGCTAACGGTCATTTCCCTGCATGTAATGTCTTCCTCTATTACAACTGCGAAGTCTTTGACTATCTTTAATCTGGAAAATTTCCTGGAAAGTTAGATGTTCTTTGAATCTTTGAGACTGAGATTCATATTCCAGAAAATAATCACTAAGAGCCTCCTGCTCTTGTGTTCCTCCAGCCCCATTTCCTACTGCTAGGAAGTTAGGCATAGTGGATCGTAGGGAAGCTTTTTGTACTACCGTTTTCTCACACCAATGATGTGAAGTACTAGAACTTCATCCATTTTGCAATCCTCTTGGGGTTTCCCTTCATCTCTCTACTTTCATCTCCTTGATCTCTCTGGTGAGATCCTGCATAGTTCTGAGGAGGAGATTTCCAAACTCCTTCCTAAAACCTTCTTTTTCCATTGGAGAATTTCTTAATCCTCCTACATTGGAACACAATTTTCTTTTTCGGATGTGAACTCTGAAACAAGTTGAATCTAGTATTGCAATTGGAAGAATTTGGAAAACGACCACCACAACAAATTTGAGAAAATTGTCTTCAAAGAACCTTCTATTTCTCTCAATATAGACCGAATTTGGTGAAACAAAGTGAAGATAAAAATAATTGGTCCATTCTACACAGAACCCATGTCTCCGATTTTCGATATTCGTCTTCATTTTCTCGAAAGATCCAACACAAATCGTCACTTTTTATCCCAATGAATTTCTACATTTTATATTATTGTATCTCTCAAAGAACCTTCCGTTTCTCTCAATCTAGAATGAATTTGGAAAAAAATCTCTATGGGAAATAGAATTGGTATGTTCTACACAAAACCCATGTCTCGGATTTTCGAGATTCATCTTCAGTTACTTGAAACATCTATCGCAAAACTGTCACTTTTTATTCCAACTAATTTTTACGTTCTTTATTTTTGTATCTCCTTGTCCGGTCCGTAATGTATTCTCTATCTTTGGGTGTCATAGACTATTTTTTCCACAAGTTGAGCCAAGTCAATGAGCTCTGATACCATTGTAATGTTCTAAATAGGAAAAGACAATAATACAAAACACAATAAACTAGAAACTACAACAATATGGAAATAAACTAAAAACACCATAAAAACAGATAGAAAAACTAAGCCATTTTTATTAATATGAAGGTAAAAAAAAAACAACATTGCCTCAAAATAGGTAGCACTCAAGTCGGAAAAAAGCGGGCTGAAAAAATGGCCTCAAGCTCTCCAACTGAAAACATTGCTCTGTGCTACACTGTTGGAGCTCTCCCTCTGCACTGCCTTGCTGGAAATGCTACTGTTGGGGGAATAAGACTGCGTAGATGAGGGTGCTCTGGTGCTTAGAAAAATATGGGATTTAGAATCCAGAATATATGGAAAAAACCTAGAATAACCCAGAAAGTATTTCTGGATTGGCTCACCTCAGAAAATCACCCTCCTAGGGTGTGCAATGCATAACTGCTGGTTATGCCGGATTATGGGCTGAACTAAAAGATAGAATAGTTGCAAGTACTCCCAAACCCAACTATTGAAGGGTTGAACCCTTCAATGGATTCAAAGCGGAATGCTATGGAATTTCCCCCTCTTTTGATGAGCTCCGCTACTGGACTGCATAAGTCACTGAGTGACTGCACAACACTAGAGGGTCTGCAAGTGGCCTGAATTCCAGATGATGAGATCAGATCACATGAACAACAAGAATCCTATTATGATTAGGCACTTGAAGTTCCCAAAGAATGAGGTTAGGATCTCCGCTCAGAGACACCCTTGTGCTAAAAAACACTGTAGACTTGGCTAAACAGCCCAAGCGTCCTCAAGTCATGAACGAAAAGAAAATAATAATAATCTATAATTCTCTCCATGGATGCCCTCACCCTTTTCTTATACTTGTGGAACCCTCACACCCTTGGCCCCACACAATAATGATGCTACTAACATGGCCACTAACCTCCATTATGATTGCACTATCCTCCATTGTCTCCACTACCTCCATGATTGCGCTATTGATTTGGTCAAATTGACCCCATCCACATGCACTGGCCCACATTCACACCAAGGAGTGGTTTATTCATCTTGACCCTATCTAGATGCATTGATCCACATTAACATTAAGGAGTGGTTTTATTTCTACTAAAGGGATTTATGGGTCCCTCTACCCTCTTATTTATCTATTTAATAAGGAAGCCAAAATTTAATATTCTAATTAGTTAAAATCTAAATTAGGAATATTATAGTTCTCCCCGCAAAAACGTTGCTTGCCCTCAAGAAACTACAAAGATGTGGTCCACCCTGTTGACCTGATGCAATTGAGACCAATGCCTAGATCCCATACAAACCCCTCAGTGTGGCTATACCCCTGTGTCAGAATACATGGAATAGACCCGTCAATGCCGGGATCCCAAACAAATCTCTCACCAGGGCTTGTGATCAATCAACCCTCCTGGATCCCAATGCCACCATGGCCAATCATCACCCAAGTCCCCTAGATCGGACTGTCCACTGCATCTGGCTATATCTACTACCTCATGAGGTGAAGACCACCGACATGCATCAGTGCTCCATGGCCCCTGTTGTGCCATAGATCTGACTGTATAAGCTGCCCCACCAACTGCGTACCAACTCATCACCTCTTTCCCCTGACTCAATCCAATGCTGATCCTGCTCTCCCGAAGTTGGGATGGAATGATAAAGAGTTTTCGACATGTGCCCCATTACCAACTGTAAACCATAGTACCTGTCATGTCTACGGGTCACTGCTCTATTATGCACATGACTAAGAATATCGTACATCAATAGGATTTCAACTCATGATATCCCGCTAGTATATCCTGGTCGGAGAATCCAATGTGGTGATATCTACATAGAGAACATGTCTGGAGTGTGATCACCAACTCACACTCAACTCATGTTGCTCTGTCCCACCTGTCAACAAGAACTGCCTCAAAGGGAAGGCCCCTCTCTCTATAATAAGCTCAAGTGGGAAAGATGTACTGCAATCCTCATCGATGTACTTCTGGAGATTGTTGCTCCCTAAAAGTACTGTAGTCCTACTAACTGTATATGCATATACCAGCACCTCATCATTAGGTCGAACCAAATATGGGTGCACTACCATCTCCAACATCTCCTCCTCAATGGTTGACCCCAAGGTTAGTAGCATATCTAGCACTGGCTCACTGTGAGCCTCCATATGGCTCTCCCCCAAAGGGTTATCATGCATGATGTGCATAGCCCCCCTCTTAGCTGCCCCATGCTCCACCATATCCTGCCCAGGCTGAATAATCACAAGTGGCTCATCATCCTAAATATTTCTCATCGAGTCCTCTGACTGCTCACCCTGCATGCTGGAAGACAAATCTAGCCTACTGTATTCAACTCCACATGATGGCTCATGCTCCCCATAAGCATCCTCATATGACCCCATGGACTCATCTGAAGAAGAGTCCTCGTCTTGGCATATAGAAGGAACGTCCCTTTGCTCTACCTCTAACACATCATCTGCATCACTTAAGCATGAGTGATCAAGCCTCCAAGGTTCTTTGCAGATGAATCAAAGTCCCTTCCTCATCAACTCATTCTTGATGCCTTAATTCTCAAGAGTAATCCTCTAGACAATACTCCCTCTGCCTTAGATTTTCCAATAACACCCTCGTAGCCATGTGTATGCTAAATGTGGTGTCTCTAGATGCTCAACAATATCCTCATCAATCCTAGGTGAGCTGCATCCCAAGGTACACCTAACACCCTGTCCATAAGTCCGCTTAGAGGAAACACTCCAAGTGCCTGCTGCATCGTATCATGGGTCACTGCATACCACTAAGTGTCTCCACACTCCTCATCATGACACTATATGCTGCAAATTTCCCTGGTACAACACTGGATACCACTGGTTACAGCTATACCATCTTATGCCATCATGTATCCTGCATGGGCCAAAAGATCCACCACTCTGCTAGTAAACCCTCCATGAGGTGGGCTACATCTCCCCATCTGCTCTAAGGGATCAGAGTGTCCCGACTGCTCACATGGAAATGACAACGAATTCATTTCTCCTATCCTCCATAGCTCAAGTGTACCATACACCCATGAGAGAGCATCGTCTGTACGTACTACCCTGTCTGGTGGCTTGCCGATGCCACCTCCTCCGAACAACTCCTGCCAAAGTAGGCTAATCACCCTGTGACTCCATACATGGCCATTATGATGAGATAGCTCCTCAAAATGGTGTACCCTCCTAACGAACCATCCTATCACTAGGGATGTTCGGGGATCTGATAGAGATCTGAAAATGTGTGTGTTCCCAAACA
Source organism: Pinus albicaulis (assembly GCA_034641835.2). NCBI lineage: Eukaryota > Viridiplantae > Streptophyta > Pinopsida > Pinales > Pinaceae > Pinus > Pinus albicaulis. Next base: position 737,679,463 of record CM076572.1, read on the forward strand.
TCATACCCACCACACAATGACTACCATCAACTACTAACTCTATCTTGTGATGGTAAATCCCACATGGATCACAATAGTAATTTGGCCCTCGTGTCCTTAAGGTAATCCATGGGCTTCGCTGAAATGTGGATATGGATGTATCCATATGCCTAACCTGCTTCATGGGGTACCACCTCAGTACCTCTCGCCATCGAACCTCGAGAAAAGAATCAAATGCAATAATCCCCGCACATAAAATAGTCCCTCCATCGTGAGAGTGCTGCACCTTGTCGATGTATGCTTGAAGGGGGGTGCTCTGACACTCCAATGTACCCTCTAACTGCACAATTAGGGAATCCAACCATTCCCCAATGTGGACCAAATTTTCCGCTAACTCAGCACAAACTACTCTCATTCCATCCAGCTCCTCATTCTGCCATAGGATAACCTCTCGTACTGATGTGGCCTTCACCTTCAAAGCTAGAAGGTTGACCTAAAAATGATGGCACTGATGTGTGCGACCATCGTCTAATACCTCTATATCTCATAGCACCTCCTCAAGGGCTAGCCCAAGGGATGGCTGCACAACCTCCTCCATAGATACTCCAATACACAAGGCATGCTCACTAGTCAATTGCATGTGATTGCCATTCGATAATTATACCATAAAACAAGAGGCCTCTGTACCTATCGGATCCTCAACAATGGTGGAGTTTTCTCTCGACACCTCATCAACCTATGATGCACTGCTATCATTAGCGAACTTGGTCACAAACCTAGATACCCCATTAATGGATACCTCAACAATGGGTGGTGTCTCATCAACGAGTGTATGCTCAGTTCTCTCCTCCAAATTCTTTTTTTTACTCTTTGATGAATCGTCAAAAGTAGGTAGAAAAATTCTACCCACAGTATGTTGTAAGTCATTTCCCTGCGTGTACCCTCTTCCTCTGTTATAGCTGCAAGGTCTTCGATTATCCTTAATCTGGAAAAATTCCTGGAAAGTGAGATGTTCTTTGAATCTTTGAGACTGAGATTCATATTCCAGAAAATAATCACTAAGAGCCTCCTGCTCTTGTGGTCCTCCAACCCCATTTCCTACTGCTAGTATTGCAATTGGAAGAATTTGGAAAATGACCACCACAGCAAATCTGAGAAAATCGTCTTCAAATAACCTTCCATTTCTCTCAATCCAGACCAAATTTGGAGAAACGGCTCATTGAGAAATAGAATTGGTTCGTTCTGCATAAAATCCATTTCTCATATTTTCGAGATTCGTCTTCATTTTCCCAAAACATCCATTGCAAACCGTCTCTTTTTATCCCAACAAATTTTGGTGTTTTCTATTTTTTTTATCTCTTAGAGAACCTTCAGTTTCTCTCAGTACAGAACAAATTTGGAAACACTGCTCATAGGGAAACATAATTAGCCCATTCTTCACAAAACCCATGTCTCATATTTTTCTATATTCATCTTAATTTTCCTAAAAGATCTAACGCAAAAATGTCACTTTTTATTCCCTCGAATTTATATGTTCTTTGTTTTTGTATCTCCTTGTTCGGTTCGTAATGTATTCTCTATCTTCGGATGTCATAGACCAGTTGTTCCATAGGCTGAGCCAAGTCTATGAGCTTTGATACCACTGTGATATTCCAAATAGGAAAATACAGTAATACAAAAAGCAATAAACTGGAAACTACAACAATATGGAGATAAAATGAAAACACCATAAAAATAGACAGAACAACGGAGCCATTTTTATTAATCTGAAAGTAAAAATAATACAATATTCCTCAAAATAGGTAGCCTGTCAGCAAAGTGAGTCAAAACACTCATTCTTCCAACCTAAAACACAATCACATGCTGTCAAGTTTCCTCTTCCGTATTTCATCGGAAATGTTGTCAATGCGTCAATAGAACGATGAGGGTGTCAGCCGTAAAAACTGGGGATTTAACCGTACCTATGAAAACTCGGAATAACTTGCAAAGGTTTTATCAAGCGATTTTAAAATCGCTCCTAGTGTGTACCATGAATCATTGGGTATGCTAGACTTTGGGCTAAACTGAAAGATAGAATAGTTGCAAGTAATCCCAAGCCCAACTATTGAAGGGTTGATCCCTTCAATGGATTCCAAGCAGAAATGATATGGAATTTCCCTCTCTTTTGATGAACTCTACTATTGGACTACATAAGTCACTTAGTGACTGTGCAGCACTAGAGGGTCTACAAGTGGCCAGAATGTTGGATGATGAGATCAGATCACATGAACAACAAGAATCATCTCCTGAGTAGGCACTCTAAGTCCCCCGAGGATGAGGTTGGGATATTTCTCGGAGACACCCTTGTGTTAAACAACACTGTAGACTCGGCTAAATAGCCCAAGCATGCTCAAGTTGTGAACAACAAGAAAATAATAATAATCCAGAATTCTCTCCATGGATTCCCTCACTCTTTTCTTATACTTGTGGAACCCTCACACCATTGGCCCCACACAATAATGAATTTACTCTCATGGCCACTAACCTCCATTATGACTGCGCTGTCCTCCATTATCTCCACTACCTCCATGACTGCTCTGTTGATTTGGTCAAATTGACCCCAATCACATGCACTTACCCACGTCCACACCAAGGAGTGGTTTATTCATCTTGACCCTATATAGATGCATTGATCCACATTCACATTAAGGAGTGGTTTTATTCCTACTAAAGGGATTTATGGGTCCCTCTACCCTCTTATTCATCTATTTACTAAGGAAGACAAAATCTAATATTCTAATTGGCTAAAAGCTAAATTAGGAATATTACTTTACACCATATACGTACTATATCAAAAAAATCATCTAATCAATGATATAACATATAAAACATATATTCATATAAATGACAATGCTCTCACATTACACATTATTTTATTTTCCCTATCTAATGCATTAAGAATTCAATAAAATTTCCTGTGTCATTCTCTTAGGTGTCTATAGAAAAATTGATCTTGTGAACTCACAAACAAATCCCACATTAGTTGTATAAAAAACAATGATGTTCCATCCCATCTCACAATCAAGTTTTCATACAAGAGGCATAAAATCATCCTCATACAATTTCCAATATGACATGGTTTGTTGCATAGTTGCAATGGAAATTGTATGAGGATGATTTTATGCCTCTTGTATGAAAAATTGATTGTGAGATGGGATGGAAAATCATTTTTGTTTATAAAATTAATGTGGGATTTGTTTGTGAGTTCGCAAGATCAATTTTTCTATAGACACCTAAGAGAATGACACATGAAATTCTATTGAATTCTTAATGCATTAGATAGGGAAAATAAAATCATGTGTGATGTGAGATCATTGCCATTTATATGAATATATGTTTTACATGTTAGTTGAAATGGAAATTGTATGGGGATGATTTGATGCCTCTTGTATGCAAACTTGATTGTGAGATGGGATGGAACATCATTTTTGTTTATACAATTAATGTGGGATTTGTTTGTGAGTTCGCAAGATCAATTTTTCTATAGGCATCTAAGAGAATGACACAGGAAATTCTATTGAATTCTTAATGCATTAGATAGGGAAAATAAAATCATGTGTAATGTGAGATCATTGCCATTTATATGAATATATTTTTTATATGTTATATCATTGATTAGCTGATTGTTTTGATATAGTATGTATGTGGTGTATGCCAATTCTATCTAGTATGACATGACTATACATGGTACTTGATTAATGGAAAACTTGATTGGATTTTTGATATATATATATATATATATATTCGACAACTATAAGAAAACTTCAGGCCAAGTTTAATCCAAGAGGGGGAGTATGTTTTGTCCCACCTTGGCAAGGTTTGCTTTGTGACACTTGGAGAGGGTCATTTTGATGCAATGATATAAGATTATGCATGCCAGAATTATGCATATGCTTGTGTGCTATTGACCTAGTTTGGGTCACTTTTTTTTTGTATGCTTCTGATAATATATATGGTTGTGTGTATCAGACTAATGTTGGTTAAGTGCATATTATCAATGTTTTCTCTTTTGGTATCCTCGACATAGGTGTATGACATGAATGGTGATCCAGGATTGAAACACATATATCCATGAATGATCATGGTTATGTGGAACATATGTTTAATCACCATTTATGGATGATACATGATTTGTATGATTATATATGCTTAATATTGTACAAAGAAGGATGTGGCAGGGGGGTTGGTTATTTGCAAATAGGGATTCTAAAATTATAAATGATTGTGGAATTCATGATACATGATTGATATGATTATATATGCTTAATATTTTACTGAGCGAGATGTGGCAAGGCATGTGGTTATTTGCAAACAAACTTTGTTCAAATTATAAATGACTGCGGAAGTCATTTCTCCAAAACCAAAATGATTATGGAAGTCATGCACAATACTTGGTAAAATGTGAATAAATTAATTATTAAATTCATTTGATTCCTTTTATCTATGAGATTGAGATGTTTACAGGTCTTGGAATAAGACCTTACCAATGAACCATCAAATTGTTATGAGCTCACAATCAGTACCTTAAGGTGAAGCACAAAGTTTCAAAGCAGAGTAGATGAGAAGCAATGAAAATTAGGACACAGAGTCCTAAAGCCATGAAAGATAAAGACATGGAGTCTTGGATCTATAATATTATTATTAGGGAGCAAAGTTATAAATCCATCAAAGATAAAGACTTGGAGTCTTGAATCTAGGACGCAGAGTCCTAAATATTTAAAAGATCAAGGTGTGAAATCTTGGATCCTTAGAGTAGATCAGGGCATGTAGTCCTCAATCTACTATATATATATATATATATATATATATATATATATATATATATATATATAACTCATTCTTACATCCCACTTGATTTATGTCTTCTTAATCCAAGTTTTCCCATTTTCATTTCATAAGAAATCCATACAATCAAAATATTTAGGATCTACCTACAATTTTTACTAAAATTTTACTCTTTTGGAAAAATCAAAATTGAGGTTCAAGACACCAATTTTTTTTTTAACTAACAAGCTAAGGTTTCATACAATCCCCATTGACCCAATTTTGTATTATAGACCATTCCTTTTAATTACCATAATCTTAATTATTATTCACTTCTCTTACTAGATAATCAATTATGAATGACTATGTGAGAAGATCACTCCAAAAACAAATTAATGATATATTTTCCAAAGTGGCTTGTAATCAAGAACAACTCTCATAATAATGCAAATACGATATCTATATTATTGAATCTACCCTGATAACTGTAAGTCAATTTTTTTTTCCAAATATAAAATCACTCACGATTTCTATTTATTAATTAATCAATTCATTTGGTTTCAGGTCTTATCCCATATTATTAACACATACGCAAGAACAAGCTATGAAAACCATAAATTTCTCAAAATATGAAGAATCTTGTTGAATTTAAATAAGATTTAGACTATAACAAGGGAATTTCTAGCCGAAATCTAAGGCCCTTTATTTTTTAAGGAGAATTACCACCCTCTCAAAATATTACAACCTTTTGTAGGACTAATAACTACTCATACAACTATGCATCCAAGCACATATTACTAAATCCAACCATCTCTTTCATTCCACATACAATATAATCATTTTAGCTTTCTAAATATTGCAACAATTCCAATGCATCAAAATGTGATCTCACTCTCCTTCAAAAAATGTCACAAGCACATATTCTTGTAAAAATAACTCAAATAAGCTTTCCATTAATCACATACCTTTTTCCTTTAGGTTCAAAATAAAACGAAGTTCTCACCACAAAACATGCTTAACTTCTAAACATGTTATTCTCTTAATAATCTACAAGTTAATCGAATTTCAAGGAAGTAGTTCATCAAGTTCATAGAAAATATGAATTTTGACTCGATCACCTAGCTAACAATAGTTTAGAGCACTTCATGAGTTCAGTCTTCATAATTTCTCTAATTAATTTATTTTAAATATAATTAAACCAATATGGAATTGATAAATTTATTAAAGGACTATTATGGCTTTCCTAGACCTAATTTGTCTTAAGCCAATAGAAAAGATATTTCATCAACTTATCACAATAATTTTTTTATTTCAAGAATTTGAAAATAAATTTAATTCTACTTAAATCCAATACATACAAAAGAATTACAATAGTAGAGGATAGATACCTAGGTCACACTCAACTCCATATATCAAAATAAGTTACTCTAAACATTCTAAACCACCTAATGGTGTTCACTATACCAATCTTAGTATCTTAATTTGCAATAAAAAGAAAATAATGGATTTAAATCTCAAGAAAATTCATGTTATGAAATTCTATCCATTTAAATTTAATTACACATAATCAATCCTCCTTAATCATGTCTATGAAATTTCATCAAATAATTTGTTCATTCTAACCAGAAGAATTACTTAGATCATAGATATATGTTAGTATGGATTCCACACCCATACATTAGCTCATAGATATATGTTAGTATGGATTCCACACCCATGCATAACTTAAATAAAACATAAACTTTGAGTATTCCTTAAAATGGATTCCACAAGCATTCATGCACAAGTTATTTAAGCCTCTTGTATATTAGGAAGGTCATACAACAACCTAGTATTTGAGTAATTTCAAGTTATTTGATGCATTATGTCAATCCAAAATACACAAAATAATGCTAAGCAAATCATATAAATTTCATTCTTAATCGTTAAGGATGTATTCCCAAATCATATTTTAACACATCAAATTAATGCACGTACATTACTCATGAATATACCTTCATAGTTAAAAGTGACATCCTTCAGGGTAGATTTTGTTAAGTTTCCATTAGTGTAGACAATAAAAGAGTCAAAATTAATATGATGAACTCAATCATCACATTAATTGAATCTCAACCTTACAATTTTTACACATTCCCAAAGCATACACACTAAGGTCATCATACTATAGTCCAAATTAGGCCAATATTTTTCCTGGTAGATACAATTTCAGCTAGTAAGATGGCTACTAAGCCCATCTCACATTTTTTTCTAAGTCGGTTTAATTCTATTAATAAAAGCATAATTTACAGAGCAGGCTTTCACCTCCAAGGTGGAAAAACAAGCCTAGCTTGGAGGGAAGAGAAAGCAGAAAACACATACTGTATCAAAACCAACATATTGTAGATCGCCCATATTTTGGAAACCTATCCAAAAATTGTTGCCCATGAGTGGGAAATCAACATACTGACATTGTTCCAAAACAGAAAGAAACTAATGTTATCCCGCATACAAGCGTTGTGTCCATGGTAGCACCGAATTATAGACCAAAAGGCAAAAAAAAAAAAAATAGTAACAACCAGTCATCATGCTAGCTGTTGTTGTGGGGAGGATCTTCTTCCACAATCAGGTAGCTATAGCCTGCGTCCGGGTCGACCTCTTCTTTTTTGGATGGTTGGGCAGAGAACTCGGAGGAGGAAGGAAAGTTGGAGCCCTCACTCTCATAACTTCCTTAATCGTCGTTACCGGAGGTTGGAGAACCATATTTGGATAGAAGGCCAGCTTATTTTCTGAGGATTTGAGGAGGTGCCTCAGAAATGGTCGACTCCCTCTGACGTTTACGTGAACCAGAGCCAATGTCACCGGAAGCTTCCTCCTGAAATACCACTAAAATGGTCGCAGTAACGCGTGGTTTGTCTAAGCTACTAGTGAAAATAAAACGCGCCTCGTTTCTGGGTGGAGGAAAATGAGTCTCGTTTGCAGTAGGTGTCAAATGAGAGCCACCTCTGTTTCTGCCGCCACCTCCCCTGCCGCCGCCTCTGTGTCTGCATCTCATGCGTTGTCTGCACGACATGTTTTGATTGCAAGAGGCCTGAAGGGAGTGAGCATAGTACAGAGATTGAGAGGGAGAGTTGGGAGCCAAAAGAGATCAGTGTGAAGGCGAGAAGGTGGGCAAGGAGATGGGCGAGGAGGTGGGCGCAAACGGTTCAACAGAGGGTAGAGAGGAATTCTGTTGAGAGCAAGAAGGGCCACACAGAGCCGAACGACTGTGAGGAGAAGGTGGATGAGTTCCTCTGTGAGGCTGTGAGGTCAAATGAAGTCGAAAGAGGAGCGGAGAGCAGGAGCCTAGAAATTGAGGAAAATTGAATACCAAAGCAAGGGAGGAGGACTGATAACCAGCACGTGAAGTCGCCATTGCAGTCCACCAACACGCGACATAAATGCTCAGAAAGTGGAGGAGATGTTTCAAATGTAGAACCAGCTCATGGTTATTTATGGCAGAGGTACCACAAGTAGGTGGTGGAAAGTGGCCTAGCCACCTGTTGCCGTCTTCTCCCGCCGTTCCAAGAACCTTAATCAGCACCCGCATCCAGGATTTGGAGATCATGGTGCACTAGAAGATTGAAATCTTGTATAAGTGAAGCATCATCAGAGTTTTGGAGATGGCTAGTGAAAAGAAGGAGTTGCTGATCTACTCCTTTGTTAGCTAATCGATCCGCAACTTTGTTGGCAGTGCAGCGAATATGCTTGAAGGAAATCACATGAGGAGCTTTGAGCCAATTTTCAAGTTGCTCCATCCTGTGTAGAAGCCTCAAACTAGAAGCCACTTTAGAGGCTGGGGTGCCGTGTTGGATTCGAGAGGCAACTTCAATGAGAATCTGAGAGTCACCTTCAACTTCCAAGGAAAAGAAGTTTTCCTTTTCAGCGATTTGGAGACCCTGCCATAAACCTTCAAGTTCAGTTGAGTTTTTGGAGTCTCGCCCAATCGATCCATAGTAGATGTGCAAGATGTTGCCAGAAGTATTCCGGAAGATACCACCAAAGCCTGCTTTCCCAAGATTACCTTTGGAAGCGCCATCAAAATTCATCTTGAGAATGCTATTTGTGGGGGGAGTCCATGAACTGGGGGAGTCGGGACGATGGATAGAGTTAGAGAGTGGTGGGGAGAGAGGGATGGTGGTGAAGTTCCAGCTTTCCCAAATGAGGCTTTCAGGGGGAGAGGAAGGTAGATCCGAATCCTTCCATTGCTGGAGGGCAATGGTTTCTTGCAGATTGCGCCTGAGATTGGACCATAATACTTCCGGAGGGGAAATTTCATCTTTGAAGATGCGCCGATTTAGTTCTTTCCATACCGTCTAGCAGATGAAAATAGGTATTAGGGCCCAAATGGAGTTGAGCAGGTTGCTCTTGTAGGGCTTAGAGGGCCAATAACGGATAATGTTAGTGATGTCCCCTTTACATCTCCCAGTTCTTCTGCAACAAATAGCTATGTTCTCCCATAATTGATTAGCCAATGTAAAAGTATCCAAAAGGTGAGAGATCGTATCGGCCTGAATAGCACAGTTGCGGCACCGGGATGGCCCAATGAAACCTCTTTTGAGTAAGTTGTCCCAGGTGAGGAGCCTCTTCTTGCTTAAAAGCCAGAGAAAAGTGGAGATCTTTGGCCAAATACCTGGTTTCCAAACCTGAATCCAGAGATTGTCCTTGTGAGCCATGGAAGTCAGAAAGAGAAGTTGGTAGGCCTCTTTTGTGGTAAAGCTTCCCTGAGGAGTATATCCCCAACAAAGTTTGTCCTCCTAGGAAGAGAATTTAATTCGGCTTTGGCTTAGTTCATGATCAATATCCCCATAGGTCTCATATTACCAATTAACTTTCCATTGTGCTGCCATAATCCACTGATGGAAGCCTTGACTTGGTTGCGGATTCCAGAAGCAATTGAAAAGATTGTTTGTAGAATTTTGAAGTGCTGCTTGCCAGTTCAGTTTTTGGAACAGATTGGTGAGTTTGGGGAGTTGCTGCCATGAGTCTTCCCAAAATTTAGCTGAGTTGCCCGAGTTTATTTCCCAAAAACTATGAGCTTGAATAAAAGCACTATGTTGTTTTTCCGCATTCCAAATGAGAGAGCCTGTAGTGTGAGGGTTGAGTTTGATAAGGTCTTCTGCAGGTCTGCCTAGAGCGTACTTGGCAATCCCGAGACGAGCCCATGGAGAATGCTGCTTGGAGGGCCATTTCCACCATATTCGAGCTCCCATAGTGGCGTTGTTGTGTTGGGGGTATCTTATTCCAAGACCGCATTCCAATTTAGGTAGGAAAACCTCTGTCCATTTAACAAGTGCCCAATTTTTGTGAAGCCTAGTGGAACCCCAGAGGAAGTTTCGCTGAATATTGCGGATCTGTTTTAAAATCCATTTGGGGGCAGCGAGGATTGAAAACAGATATAGCAGCATTGCTTGGAGTACAGATTTAATGAGTATGTGTCTTCTAGCAATATTAAGCAACCTGTAGGTCCATGACATGGAAAATTTTAGGGGCTAATATTCGCAGGTGGGCTAATTTTCCATGGTTTTTCCAAAAAAAATATTCGCCAATTTCCATTTTTTTATAAAAATGATTCACCCAAATTTTACAATATAAAATTATTTTACCTTAAAAATCACCAACATTATATAGAAAATATATATAATATCATTATAAATTTGAATAATTTTACAAATACATCAATAAACATTTTATAGTTTTTATATTAGGGACTAGTGAGATTCGCCAATTTTTTAAACTTCAAGATAATTTTCCATCCTTAAAATTATCCCTGGTCCATGAGGAGAGCCGTGCTTCAAGCTTGTCTAGGAGTTCCCTCCAAGAGGCATGTTTGATTGCTAAGTCTATAAGAGGTGCCCCGAGATACTTGGAAGAGAGAACTGCAATCATGAAGCCCATAAGCCTTGCTATGTTGTGTTGAGTAGTGACAGGAGTATTGAAGTAAAAAATTTGAGATTTGCCAGCGTTGATAGTGGTGCCTGAAGCGGATGAGAAAGTATCTAGTAGAGATTTAAGGGTTCTATCTTCCTGCACAGAGGGATGTCCAAATAGAAAATTGTCGTCAAATTTTTTTTGATGAGTGAGGGGCTAGTTACCATGAAGAGAGAGACCTCTTAGGGAGTTGGAAGAGACAGCATGGTGGATGAGGTGGCTTAAACCTTCGGCCATGAGAAAAAAGAGAAAGGGAGACAAGGGGTCCCCTTGACGGATTCCACAAGTGGGGGAGAAAGGAGTGGAGGCGATGCCATTTAAGAGGATGGAGAAACAAGGGGTTGAGATGAGGTGCATGATCCATCTGGTCCATGTTGGGCTAAATCCATATGCCAGGAGCATTTGATTAATATAGTTCCAACTCAATTTATCAAAATCTTTTGAGAGATCCAGTTTTAGAATCATACCTTCCTTCTTAAGATGCTTTAAAGAATGGACAACTTCATGGGTAAGAATAATACCATCCAAAATTTTACGCCCTTCCACATAGCCTGTCTGTTCTGGAGAGATTAGAAGAGGAAGCAGCGGCTTGAGCCAGTTAGAAATGAATTTGGAGATGAGTTTGTATATTACATTGCAGAGAGCAATAGGCCTATAATTTTCCAGAGTACTGGAGTTTTCTTCCTTCGGTATGAGTGCAAGGAAAGTTGTATTAAGGAAGGGAAGGATCTAGTGCATAGAGCATGATTCTTCAATCAGGGCCCAAACTTCCTCTTTGATTTTCTCCCAGAAGCATTGGAAAAAATTAGTCGTGAAACCATCAGGTCCAGGGGCCTTTCCATCCTTGGGTTGGGCTATTTCTTGCTCCACTTCTTGTAGAGAGACAAGGTTGAGTAGGATTGTGTTATGTTCCTCTGTGATAAGCCTTGGTATGTGTTGGGTAATATCCTGGATGGCTTGTTGTCTGTTTCCCTCAGGTTCCTTTAGAATATTTTGAAAATATCCTTTGAGCTCCCTCTCTATGTTTGCATGGTCCTCCACTTGATCTCCTTGACTATTGTTGAGGAAGGCAATGTTATTATGCATTCTCCGTTGAATGGTTGATCTATGAAAGAACTTGATATTTTTCTCCCCATATTTTAACCACCGTATTCTGTATTTTTGGCGTCGAGTGTCTCCTCCTATTGGCATCGCTCATCCAGTTTGGATTGGAGGACTTTTTCCTGAGCTGCGTATTCATTCGATCTGCCCCCTGTGATGATGCTCTATTACAGCTTGTTCATTTCCAATTCGAGTTCTCTTTGGTGGGAGAAAATATTTCCAAAGCTGGTATGGTTCCAATTCCTGAGGTTGAGCTTGAGGTGCTTGAGTTTTTGTTGGAATTGGAACATTTTAGATCCTGCTGGGCGACGATAGTTATTCCAGGAGTTGATGACCACTTTTTTGAAATCCAGATCGCTAAGCCAGAAGGATTAAAATCGAAACAGCCTCTTGCTGGTTGCTCTTGGGCGAGTCCATTGCAGAAGAATGGGCCAGTGGTCGGATCCTTCTAGGGGCATGATTGAGGCATGTAAGTCCCCAACTAAGTGAATGGCATTGTCTGAAACAAGGAAACGGTCCAGACGGGAAGCTATGTGTTGTGTTTCGCCTCTTTTGTTTGTCTAGGTATGGGTACCATTAGAGGTGGGGAGATCCATTAGCCAATTGTTTTGAATGAATTCTTTGAAGCCATTGCTGTCCATTTCAAGTCTGGTTCTGGCACCGTTTTTTTATTCTAAGGTGGTTATCATATTGAAGTTTCCTCCATAGATCTAGAGCAGGTGGCATCTGGAGGAATTGAGATCAGCAAGCATGGAGAGTAGGGTGAGTTTTTCGAAGCATCTTGGGGGAAATATACGTTGGTAAGGTGTCCATGAGAGTTGGTACCCACCAGATGAAATGAGGTTTGGATGAAATTATGGGAGGCGTGGAAGTTGGAAAGAGAGATGATCTGTGGATTCCATATTATTGCAAGCCCGCCCGATGCTCCAGATGCATCAACCATGGCAGATCTGCTGCCCGCCCAAATCTTGGTGAGGATGGATTCAAGAGAAATATTGTTGCATTTGGTTTCCTGTAGGAAGACAATTGTGGGTCTGTAGTTTTGTATCATATTTTTTATCATTCTGTGTTTAAAGGGGCTATTGAGCCCTCTCACATTCCAGGAGATGAGTTTCATGAGGAAATATGAGGAAGCGGCCAATAGAACTTGGTCAACTTGGGATACCTTCTGGATTCCACAAGTATTTCTCCAATAATAATGGTTCTTTGTAGATTTGAATTGCGCCCTCTCTTTTTGGATTCTTTCATTATTTGTTTTCCATCCCAGTGGCTACCATCTTGAATGTCGAGAGAGTTAATTTGCTAGGCTCAAAGGATGGCTACCTCCAGACTTTCGATTTGCCAAGTAGGATTTTTATCATAAGCTTTCCGATGGAATGCAGTTTCCAACCCCAGAATCTCCAAATCTCCCAAGTCGATGCTCTCAGGTTCCTCCTCCATATGAGCTGGAATATTCTTTTCCTCATTGGTACTATTTTGCTGTGATACCAATGTGAAATTTCCATAGATTTCCATCTGAGTTCTTCGAAGGACTATGGCTTTGTCCAGGTTTGATTGAGAGGAGGAGAATTGATGCGTAGCTTTGTCAGAATCGACTGGATCAGGATTATGAGGAACAGATTTGGGTTCAGGGGTATTGGAGGTCGGATTGTTTGCTGAGGATTGGCCAGGAGCACCTTCATGAGAGGTGTGGGAAGCGAGGACATCAAAGCTATTTCTGGTGGAGGGCATGTTGGGAGCTAAGGGTTGGGCAGTGGATTTTTTGGTATGTTTCTTCCTATTGGAGACTTTGGTAAAGCCTTCATCATCCTTCTCTTTAGAAGATGATGAATTGACAGGACGATTATTCAGAGGGAAATCACGATACAAATGATCGTGCTCATGAAATTTTTTGCAACATAATAGTACATGTTCATAATCTATGGTTTGTATCCATTCAAAATCATCATGGAAGAGACTTACCGAGTCCACTAGAACTTTGGCTAAGTGCATGTAGACGCAGCACCGAGCATAGGAGGTGTATCTTCTGAGTTTGGTTTCTTTAGCTATCTTGATGAACTCTCCCAGGTCATTACCGATGTCTTTGAGGGTTTCTTCATCCCATATTCTACTGGAAGAGAATAAATGCAAATCCAAACAGGTGCCCAGTTGAAGTCTTCCTTATCCGGGTTGAATATTTCTATCCAATTGCGGAGATAAAGGCCTGCGGAGTTGAAAAAGTATGGTCCTCCATCGAAGATACGGTTTCTGTCCTCCAAACAGTTGAACATCGCTGTGAAGAAGCCTTTTGGACCTAGCTGTAGGGTTACATGTCCTTTGGGCTTCCATTTGGAGGCAATCCAACCCTGAAGCGCTTCTTCGGTAGGCCACAGGCCTATAAATTTCCCTATTAGGGCATGGTCCTTCATGAACTGAATGTGTCCATTGATGTGATGAATGGGAAGATCTATATTTATTATTTCTGCGGCAATCGGGATGCAGATGGCTGATGAGGCTTTTGGTAGTGCCTCTGTTGCTTCTGAAGGTATATTTATGTCCTTTGGTACTTCATTGTCGGTGACAGCTTCTCCTGCGGTAGCTGCGGATGGGATTTGGGCAGAGGTGGTCGTATTGGTAGAGGCGGCTGTGTTGGCAGAGACTAGTGGATTATAATTCAGGTTGATATGAGGAGGGGTTGCGCCTACCCCTCTTGGATAAACGTCCAATATTGTTAGTGATAAGGATCTGGGCATTTGGGAGTACTTGGCTACGGAGCAATGGCGATTGTCAGGCAGTAAGAAAAACTAGTTGGCTCTGTTGCAGTGCGCAAGAACCCTAACCTGACGGTGCTCCAATTGTAAATACATATTACTAAGCCCATCTCACATTGATAATGATGTATTGAAAATATATTCAACCATGTATGCAATCCACCTATCTCGGTCATCGATTGAAAAAAAATCCATTTACATGCTTGGTTTTAACCCCAAAATTTTCAAGCACTTCCTTTCCCAACATGTATTTAAGTCTTTTAACATATTTATAATGATTTGTCTTAACAAAAATATAAATGAATATAAGGAAACATTCTTTTTCTTTTATGATTTTATAAATGACATAATAATCATAATATCCCCTATGCAACCAATATGCTTCCAAGTCAACATATACAACATTTCAACATGCATGCAAAATCAAAATTCATACATCATCAACCTGCAAGTAAGCATGTTGGCCCATTAGGCCCTAGTGTTGTAACTTGGATCTGATATCATATGTAATATCCATCTTACCAACCATCAATAATATATATACACAGAGGTCGCATTAATCACTAATACTCAAAAAAAAAAATAGCATTACTAACTTAGTTATCATGTAATGATGTCCCTTCATCTATTTTACTATAATAATATCACATAAGAAGTTAGGAATAAATTTCCCTTAAAACCTATTCCAAAACACATCTCCTCTCTAGTTTAAAAGATGATAACATTTTCTCTTTTCATACTTATACATGAGCTCTACGTAAGACTGGAAATAAATTCCACCATAATCCCATGTGCAAACATTAAGCTAGATCAACCTGTTTGATTTCCTAGATTATGCTAAATAAGATCCACCTATTGACTCTTGATATCATAACTATAAAAATATCATGCTTCTATTACAAAAGCCACATATAAGTGCATGAGTATTAACATAACTATAACAAGGTAACTAAGGGAAGAATATGTCTCTCTTCATCTCTAAATGTAATAAATATGATATGTTTATGAAATGGAATCACAAAATATATTAATCCAACAACATTTCCAAATACATCACTTAAAAATCAATCCCAATTATTAAGGCAATGCTTCAATCATGAGAATTGTATGATGAATGTTGTAGCAAGAGAAACTACTGTTACCAATTCAGAATCATATTATTCTTCAAAAAGTGCCAAGTAAAACAATTGACCTACATAAATTGGGCACAAGTAGTTGTTTTATACAGTCATTGAAGCACAACAATGCACCCATGAATACATGCAACTCAGAAAAAACTTATTGTGCTCACTTGCATAAAATCCTATAGGATTAGTCACTATAAAATTGTTTCCAACAACAACCCCCTTTTTTTCTTATGAAAGCTTTAGATAATAAAAGTAACAATTGTCCCATTCTCTATTCACACTTCAACAAAATATTAAATTCATTTTCACATTTATACCAAAAACTTGCAAATATAGGAAGCTACATCCATTAAATAGTCTATTCATAAATTTCTAGTACATAAAAAACTACAGTAAGTAACATTTTTAATCTAACAATTTATATGCACAAAATATATAGCCATTCAGGCCTTTTGACAAACATTTTGCAAGCATGCATTCAAAATCCATTGAGGCATTTTGTCAAACACTTGGCAACAATGAATTCTAGATTCTTCTTCAACCTATTTATCTCATAAATTCAGAAATTGAAACTTCAAATGTTGGCATCTTAAAATAGGGACTAAAAAATATTAGTATTTAATAAAAAACTCAACAACAGGTGCACATAACTAACAACAACAATATGCAAAAGCGCCCATATTTACGATCTGGGTTTTGAAAAGTGTTTTTTTTAATCAAATCAGGGGTTATAGGCCCACTAGGCATGTTTACCCCTTGATGTTGTCCTAAATCATTATGAAACCATGCACAACTGCATTTTTTTAAACTAAAAAATATATTGACTCCAAGAATTTCATTTACAAATTGTTTCAAACAGATGACATGCAAGCTTGAATCTACAACGATGCAAAAAAAATAACAACATTTAATTAAATTATAATTAATTATGCATTATCTTTGTAGAAATTATACCTATGGATTCAATCTGATCTTGTGATGTACTAAAACAAGATACTGAATCCTTCTACAATATTTGTGGAATATAAAACATGATCGCTCAATCACATGAAAGTAATAGAAAGAAGTAAATCAATCGCACAACACAAGATATTCTTGGGGAAAGCAACTGCTCAAAACCCCACTATGATATATTGTATGAATTCAAGGAATCATTAAAAAATACAATGCATTATTTCTCACAAGAATCGATCGCACTCTACTAATTGTCTCACACTAATATAGGAAAAATTGGACAAACACATAGCCAATTCCTTGCCTTCCTTCAGCCTACCTTTCTCACGCAATTCCTAGGGAAATAAGCCCCTATTAAATAGTAAATTCAGCCTTCATTGATAGTGCAATCCATCATGGCCTTCCCATGACTTTAGAATTTCACCCAATCAATTTTCTAATAATACAATGGATAGTTATGTTCCCTTTAACCTCTGTCTCAACTGGGTCTTCATCATAATTTACATGCATGCAGATATTAATAGAAAATCATCAGTTATCTGGTTGATCACTACTTGTAAATTAAATCTAATTTAATTCACTCGACCCCTCACTAATTCATCACTTAGTTAGAACTAGTTAGACTAATTTTAAACTCAATTAATTTGAGTTAACTGATTACACTCACACCACACTAGTGCTACAACTGCAACTCGACCCCCAAAATATTAGGATCACTCTACATGCCTCATCTTAGAATTTCTTGAGCTAAATCAGTAATCATGACTTAGTTAACTGATCATCAAGTTGTTATGAGATGATATTACAATTTATTGTCTAATTTTTTTCAAGGAAAAATAAATTAGACGCCCACATTTCGCACTAATGTGTAACTGAATTTCTCACCAATGTGTGACTGAAATTTCACACTAGTATGCGGGTGCATTTTCTTGTTGAATTTCAACACTCCCTCTCAACAATAAAGGGATTATCAACTACCCTGATCCTGCCTCTGTGGTATTTGAATTTTCTCTTTTCCAATGCCTTTTTCAAGAATTCTGTATCGTGATCCTCCGTGGCTGAAATGTACTGCAACGACATAATGCACCTCTGAATACAATCTCTAAGGTGGTGATACCAGATATCAATATTCTTGGACCTGTCATGGAATACCGGATTAACCAAGAACTTAATGCAACTTTGGTTATCACAATGTATCACCGTCAGATCCATTTGATGACCGACAAACCAACAAGTATCTTCCTCATCCAGATGGTCTTGCATGCAGCATGAATAGCTTCCATGTACTTTTCTCGGTTGTTGAACTGAGTGCAACCGATCTCTTTTTCTTGTTGTACCAAGAAAATGTTGTTGATCCTATGCTGAATATGCCCCATAATTTGTTCTTCCTGTCTGATAGACTGCCTTCCCAATCTGCATCGGTGAAGCCTTAAAGCTTCACTCCCTCTGTCTATATATACCATAATCCATACTCTATAGTACCCCTGAGATATCTCAAAACATGCTTTCCCGCCTTCCAAAAGAGCTTGGTTGGCTTAACCATAGCTTGACTAAGCTGGTTGACTACGTAGCATATGTCTGGTCAAGTGTTCACCAAATACATAAGTGAACCCACAAGCTACCTATAAATAGTAGCATCCACTACCTCACTTGAAGTAGCATCCTCCTTCCTCCAGTTTCCTGTAAGAGGAGTCTCCATGGGTTTGTCTCCCTCCATGTGGAACTTCCTTAGAATCTCCTTGTCATACTTTCCCTGAGATACAAATATCTCCTCATCTCTTTGCCATATTTCGAAACCAAGGAAATAATGCAATAGCCCCATTTCCTTCATCTGAAATTCTCTTGCAAGATCCTCTTTGCAAGAAGTTATGAGTTTCTCATCACTTGTCAGTATCAGGTCATCTACATAAAGTACAATAATCAAAAGCTTACCATCAACCACAATATGATATAGGTTTGTATCCTCTTCACTCTTTTTGAAGCCCGACCCGGTGAAATAGTTGTCAATCTTGGTGTACCAAGCACGATTTGCTTGCTTCAGCCCATACAATGCTATCTTGAGTCTCCACACATGCAGCTCCCTTTCTAAGGTATCAAAACTTTCTGGTTGCTCAATGTACACTTCTTCCTCAATAATTCCATTGAGAAAGGTTGTCTTTTCATCCATATGATGTAT
The DNA here is from genome assembly GCA_034641835.2 of Pinus albicaulis. NCBI lineage: Eukaryota > Viridiplantae > Streptophyta > Pinopsida > Pinales > Pinaceae > Pinus > Pinus albicaulis. The sequence goes on from CM076572.1 coordinate 737,698,299, forward strand.
TTTCCATCCCATCTACGCTGAGAGTGCAATAATGGATCTAGTCGATGGGTACCTTGAAACTGGTGCAAAATTATCCTCGTAGTCAATCCCCTCTACCAGTGAGAATCCTCTAGCCACAAATATATAATTGTATTTCTCCATGATCCCATCTTTTGCTTGCTTCACCTTATAGATCCACCTGGATCCAATCACTGACTTCCTCAACCATGACATCAATCCATACCGGTTGTTACAATACTCCCTCGAAATAAGATTATTTTGTCACAATACATTTGATCATAAGAGCCATGTATCCAGTATAGCTTTCTAGGGACCTTCTATGCCTGCGATGTGATGTAGGTGCACCTACATTCTCTGTCGCATCTAGCATAAATCTGTCAGCCTCTCTGGTGCGCTTCCTAACACTTCTGGTGGATGGATATGCATGAGTGGTTTCTTCCACTCTCTATTCCTCTGCTTGTGGCTACTCCACATCCTGAGGTTCATCCTTTGTAACTAAGAGTTCCTTTTTTGCATGCAATTCAAGCTCCTTCTCAAGGGAAAATCGCGTGGATTTCTCCTCATCAAATTTCACATCTCTCCTGATAACTGTCATCATGTGTGATGGAAAATACACCCGATAGTTGTGGGGATTATTTGTGTACCCCACAAATATCCCAACCTCTGTTGTTGGTTCTAGCTTCTTCTTGGCATGTTTGGTCACATGGAAATAGAAATATGAGCCAAACCTTTTAAAATATGAAACATTTAGTTTCTTACCTGAAAAATCCTCCTTTGGTGTACTCATGACAAGTATCCGATGAGGACTGCGGTTCTGAACAAATACCATTATGTTGCATGCCTTTGCCCACATATGCAATGGTAGGCCCTGATCATGTAACATAGATCATGATGCTCCCACCATTGTTCTGTTCTTTCTTTCTGCAACCCCATTATGTTGTGGGTTATTAGGTGCAATCAATTGTCTCAGAATTCCTTCTTTGACATAGAAGTTCTTGAATTCATTAGAGATATACTCACCACCATTGTCACTCCTTAGAGCCTTAACCTTCTTCCCTGTATCTTTCTCTACCAGTGCTTTGAACTCAAAAAACTTGGAGAACGTATCATCTTTCTTCTGCATGAATAAAATCCAACACTTTCTAGAGAAATCATCAACAAAAATCACATAATACCTGTGCTTTGTTGTGGAAGCTGTTGAGAATGGTACACACATGTTTGAGTGAACTCTCTCAAGGATTGTCGTTGCTCAGTTCTCCTTCTCATGAAAGGTGGCCTTTGTATACTTCCCCATAGTACAACCTTTGCATGTGTCTCTTTGCACAAGTGTACCCTTTGGAAGCCCTGTAGAAATATGCTACATGATCCTCAAAGAACTGTGGTGTAGATGACCCAACCTTATGTGCCGTAACTCACAGGTATCCCTACTCACTGTATCATCTGCTTTACTGCTCAATGTTGCATAGCCATATACATAAATTTTGTAGAAGTTGTTCACATGAACCACCATCTTCTTTACATGTCCTGTGGCTTTGTGACGAAGGTGTTAGCACTCCGTAATTTCAAGGTTGAATAAAAAACCACGGAGATAACATCAAAACTGATTTTAAGTCTAGAAGCTATCCCTTCTAAACTCAAAGAGGGATCTCCTTGTTAGATTTAGATTTGTTTTTTGGAAATTTTAGGCTAGTTAATGGGCTCATATTTTGGTTTTTCAATTGTTTTGGTTGGAACAGCAAGGGAAGGCCATTGGTCAATGGAGTCAAAGAGGCTTGGGGTGATCAATTTGCAGAAGTATCAAGCTTAAGTGAACCAGGGAAAGGTGGTGAACTAATTGGATCTTTTGGATTTAAAATGATATGGAATAGAAGAAAAATCAAGATTCAGTTGAAACTAAAGAGAGATTAAGAATTATTTGGTTTTACTTCAGAATAAAACATTAAAATTACTTACAACCAAAACAGGGTATATATTTCAACACATCTTGATCATCACCATTTCTGTAAGGTAATTAATATTTAAGAAAGAACAGTAATGGAAACAACGAAATAAAACATAAACGAAGAGAAGCACTTCACCAATTTGTCCAACACATGAATCCTGAAACAACGTGTCTTGTATTACTGCAAAATTTCACTTGAACTCAATGAAAAAATTTACAATGAATGGTAGTCTTCCTCATTACAAATCCCAACATCTATTACTTCCAATGATGAAATATTTATACAAATTCTTCACCAAATATCTTAAAAATGTGTTACTCAAATAGAACTTAACTATAGGAAATTCAAAACCAATGAATCTACTTGGCACTATCTTTCTGGATTGATAGTGGCAAAGAAGATAAATTTTAATTCTATAGCAACTCTTATTTGATGAGGTGGCCTCCAAGTCACTAACTGTCTTTGAGATTTTTCCTCCCGAAATTCTGAAAAATAGGGTCCAGTTATCCCTTTGAATATATCAATATGAGATATTTTTGTAAACATTGAAAGAGGTTATTGTATATGAAGGTTTTTTTGAGATAAACCTCTCTCAGTTTCCCAAAATGTTGCTCCAGGTATTTTGAATATTCTTTGCAAAACAATGTCTAAAACAGGACTTTGGACAGTCAGAAAAATGGGTTGTGAAGATGTGAATGCATCTCTCATTTTGTAATACTTGTGTAAAGAATTAAGTAGGTTATTGTACTTTGGAATATTAGAAACACAAACCTCTTCCAATTTCTCAAGATTCTTCTCTGATTGGCCACAATCTGTTTGGAAAAATGATGACTAAACAGGACATTTATGGAAAATGTGCCTTCAAATATTCTTTCCAATTTACCAAACCATAATGTATGTGTAAAAACGGAGAGAGTTTTTTATACATACGGATGTTAGAAACAAAAACCTCTTTCATTTTTTTAAAATTCATTTCCACCCGCGCGGAAACCGCATTTGAAAATACTGACTAAAAATAGGAAAAATTGGGAAAATATGCCTGCAAATATTTTTCTGAATCTCCCAAACCATATCAGATGTTAGAAACCCGAGGGATGTTTCTGTATATGAGGATGTTATCAACATAAACCTCTCGATTTTTAAAATTCATTCTCATTTGTTTGTAAACCATGTTTAAAAGTACTGTGTTGTATATGGAAAAAAATGTAGTTTTAACTAACCATGAAATGAACATATAACGTGGAGGTGGGAGGTGACATGGAGGTGAGAAATGATGTGGAGGCATATGGTTGACAAAATAAGTTGACGTGTGAGCATGAAAGGAAGGAACAAGAATGGAACAGTAAGTGGGAGCAGGATTAAGCAGGAGGAGATACATGGCAGTAAGGGAGTGGAGGTGTAGCAGAAGTGGAGGGTGACACAACTGGGAGTGAAAATTATGGCAGGTAGGGGAAAAGCCATTTTTGAAGGGGGGTAGGATTGGTATCTGGTATTGAGAGGGGGGGGGGGTGAAAAATAATGTGAACGTGACATGTAAGGTGGGGTTGGGGTGAGTGAAACCACCTTTTCGGATCCCCCCTCTGCCGATAAAGCTATGATGGGCAGGGGGGGACGAAAAGCCTTGTGAGTCGTCGATGTAAGCTGGTGATGATCAGGCTGTCGATTAAAGTGCATAGCTTAACACTACAAGACAAATTCCATTTTTTTCACTCTCAACTCTATAATAAAATTAAAATTATAGTACCAAGGCCTTATTAAAATATATTTAATCAAATGCAAATGATGTGATTAATTTAATCTAAACATAATTAATTATCCTCTAATGCTGCATTTCGACTTGCATGCATTTTGTTTTCTTAAGGTTTTGACAATTTTTGGAAATAATTTACAACATGGAATAATATTTTACAACATCTGAAACATAATAATCATCAGCTATAATCAAGTGACCCTATAACAATTATCGGACCCTAACAGAAGGAATGCCTTTCCTTCACTGAAAACCACATCATATCCAAGAACCTCCAACATAGCAACTGATTTTTTTTTTTTTTTTCAAACTTGGTACACGCATGACATATTTTAGTATGAAAGGTTTACCTAAATCTCTCTAGAAAGTAACTATACCAATCCTGGTAGAATTATACCTCCTGTCATCACCCATCTTAATGTGCATCTGAATATCCTTCTCCTCCAAGCTACTAAAGAATTCTTTGTTTCCAATCATGTGGAAATATTCTCCACTATCCAAGTACCACATAAATATCATCATAGTTGACACCATGCATGTGATGAGAGAGAAGTCCAACTCAAACTGTGAGGCCAAAGCTTCACTCGTTGCACCTCCCAAAGCCTTCTTGTTGTTCTTATTATTTTGTGGACAATTTGTGGCATAGTTTCCATGATCATGACAGTTGAAACATTTCACCTTTGACATGTCTTTTTTATTTCCTTCTTTTTCGATCTCAAATTTGGAATGGGACTTCTTCCCTTTCCATTTATTTTCCTTGCCAACTAAGGCACAATTTTCCTCATCATCAGCCTTGGATGAGGATCCATCCCTGGTAGTTTGCTGAAACTCTTCTTGTACCAAATCTGACCATATTCGCTCCCACTTTGGTAATTGATCCCTCCCATTCACAGATTCCTAGTAACTATGCCAACTCTTGGGAAGGCCTAGAAGTGTTAAGCTCACCAATTCATCATCAGTCAGAGTAATCCCAACACTTCCAAGCTCATCTTGACATAAAGTGACCTTGGTCAAGTATTTCTGGATTGTTTCACCCTTCTCCATTTTGATTTTCATGAGCTTTTCCTTGAGTGCCAATTTCCTGTGATCATTCCTTCTTTGGAACAGATCTATCAAGGCCTTCCACATAGCATATGGAGTTTCCTTTCCATGGAGACTTGAGACAATATGATATCGAATTCCCTCTAATAAGATCCTTCTCGCCTTTGTAACACTATTCTTCCATGCTTCATGCTGCGCATCATCTGTTGGAGCGAGCTTAGGAATATCAGTGTCAATGAATTCCTTTAGTCTATTATCCTCCAATATTGCCTCCATCCTGTCCTTCCATGCAATATAGTTTGAATTTCCCTCGAGTTCATATTCGAGTCTCAAGCTAGTGAAATACATCTTGGTAAACTACTACATACCAAAGAATGAATATTCAAATTTGAATATTGATCAACATAAACTCAATTTCTTCTCTTCTATTGTGATTCCTAGCGCTCTCATACCATGTAGAAATTATACCAATGGATTCAATCTGATATTGTGATGTAATAAAACAAGATATTGAATCCTTCTACAATATTTGTGGAATATAAAACACGATCGCACAATCACATGCAAGTAAGAGAAAGAAGTAAATCAATTGCACAACACAAGATATTCTTGTTGAAAGAAACTGCTCAAAACCCTGCTATCATATATTGTAATAATTCAAGGAATCATGAAACAATACAATGCATTCTTTCTCACAAGAATATCCCACACTCTACCAATTTTCTCACATTGATCTAGGAAAAATTGGAAAAATAGATAGCCAATTCCTTGCCTTCTTTTAGCCTACCTTGCTCCCGCAATTCCTAGAGAAATAAACCTCTATTAAATAGGAAATTCAGCCTTCCTTGATTGTGAAATCCATCATGGCATTCTCATGACTTTATAATTGCACCCGGGAAATTTTATAATAACACAACTGATAGTTATGTTCCCTTTAACCTTTGTCTCAATTGGGTCTTCATCATAATTTACATGCATTCAAATATTAATAGCAAATCATCGGTTATATGATTGATCACTAATTGTGAATTAAAAATTTAATTCACTCAACCTCTCACTAATTCATCACTCAATTAGAACTAGTTAAACTGATTTTTAACTCAATTAATTTGAGTTAAGTGATTACAGTCACACCACACTAGTGGTACAGCTGCAACTGGACCCCCAAAATATTAGGATTTCTCTACATGCCTCATCTTACACCCTTAACTCGAATTTCTTAAGCTAACTCAGTCATCATGACTTAATTAACTGATACATGTTGTTATGAGATGAAATTAAAATTTATTGTCCAATTTATTTAAGGGAAAAATAAATTAGATTCCCACATTTCGCAATAATGTGTAACTGAATTTCTCACCAATGTGTGATTGAAATTCCACACTGGTATGTGGGTACATTTTCTTGTTGAATTTCAATAGTCTTTACGATTTTAGAAATCATTTCATCCATTGTAAGTGAATTCAAGGGATTTGAGATTAATTAAGAATTATTTTCATTCAATCATTCCTACAAATGCATGGCAAGCATCCTAAACTATTGCAATACATATTGATTGAAAATTGCCTCAATGATTCTCTTTGAAACTCTTGGCTACCATCATTGTTTTTTTGCATTTTTATTTAAAGGGATGATCTAGTGAATCCTCCAGGTTTATTTCGAGTATGCATCCTTTTCCCACTCTGGTAGGCTGTAATTTACCACTTTTTCATGCATAATCAAAAAATATAATAGCATTTCCCATTCAGGTATTTTTTCAAACAATTTGCAAAATATCCTGAAACCCTTTCTAAAACATGCCTCTAATCACCCGAAACAAAACCATAACTCATGAAACTCTTACCCAAATCCTTTGGAATTTTATTATTGCAATTACCTTAAGAAATATTTGGCTTTCCTTTCTCAAATTCTACAATACCAAGGTTAGTACAATAAATTACATCAATAATAATTCCATAACATCTTGAGATCTAAACATCCATACATATAGGCCAGTCTTAGTCTCCATTTTCAACTAACCAATAAGATTCCATATAACATAAGCTTAAACCAAAATTAGATTCTTACAACAATTTAAATTTCTACTTTTTGTTTTATGCTAAAGCTATACTATAATTTTAGGACAATGAAAATTATACCTGAAGAGATATTCAACAACAATCGTTAAGAATATGATCCATCTTTGATCCCTTAACCAATTTATTTTATCCATCCGGTTTTCCACCCAACCATATCTAGGGAGAACTTTTCCCCCTGGAATCCCCGAGCTGTAAGAGTTCACAAGAAATACCAAAATATAATAGTAGAGAGATATGCAAGGAAATCTGAGGAAGATAAGTTTTAATTCCTCTCAATACCACTCATGTTCAACTCCATTGGGTAGAGCTACTTAGTAATTTAAATTATCATTTGGCTACTCTCCAAATCTCTCCCTCTCACAATCTTCTTCAAATCTCTCAAACCCTTGGTATCACAATGCACCCCCCTCTTCAAGTGAGAATAAATGAGACACATGTATAGGAGGAGAAACAATTTCATTTCATAAATTAGGAGTAATATGCATACCTTTAGGAAAAATAACATATTCCATTTAGAGGAGTGTAACTCATGCCATTAAGGAGAGGTATGCATGTCGTAGTTAAGGCAAGTGTAACATATGAATTAAAGAGAGAGTAAGAGGAATCTTTTATGACATGATTTTAATGAGTGTAAGAGGAATATGCCATCTCTTTGATGAGTGCATAAAAGAGAGTGTAATGTATTATTAAAAGAGAGAGAGAGTTACGTAGAGCCGTGAAAATCATGAAGGAGAGAGGTGTGAAGTGATTGAGGAGATATAATTCCATTTTAATACTAATATCATAGTCTCATAAAATATAATAATAATATTAATAATATATAGGATTAATTCAATATTGAACGATTAGGATTGATTAATGATAAGTTCAGTGATTTTATTTCAACTACGCTTGATTACCAATTGATGAAAGGTGATTTACTATTTTGGGAAAGTCATACTTGAGATGCTAGACATGACTTTATATTTTTATAAAGTCACTCTAGAATTGTCAAAAATGATATTTAATTAAGTAAATTCATCCCTGAGCTGCTAATGAGTTGTATATTTCTTCTGGAGAATATGGATTTCGCATCCCTATTGCATGCATCTTCATGCCCTAGTAGATTGAGGATTCCATGCCTTGATCTACTCTAAGGATCCAAGATTCCACACCTTGATATTTTAAATATTTAGGATTCTGCGTCCTTATCCTTTTTATCATAGATACAAAACTCCATGTCTTTATCTTTCATGGATTTAGACTCCACGCCCTAATAATTTTATCATACATCCAATAATCCATGTCTTTATTTTTCATGGCTTTAGGAATCCGTGTCCTAATTTCCATGGCTTCTCATCTACTCTGCTTTGAAACTCTGCGCTTCAACTTAAGGTATTGATTATGAGCTCATACCCATATGATGGTTCATCGGTAAGGTCTTCTTCCAAGACCTTCACACATCACAATCTCATAGATCAAAGGAATCAAATGAATTTCATAATTAATTTGTTCACATTTTACCAATGATTGTGCATGACTTCCATAGTCATTTTGGTTTTGGAGAAATGACTTCCACAGTTGTTTATAATTTGAAAATATTTTTTTTCAAATAACCACATGCACTTCCACATCCTTCTCAGTACAATATTAAGCATATAAATCATGTATCATGACTTCCACAGTCATTTATAATTTGAACATCCCTATTGGAAAATAACCAACCCCCCTGCCACATCCTTCTTAGTACAAGGTTAAGCATATATAATCATACGAATCATGTATCATCCATAAATAGTAATTAACCATATGTTCCACATAACCATGATCATCCATGGATCTATGTGTCTCAATCCTGAATCACCATTCATGTCATACACCTATGTCTAGGATACCAAAAGAGAAAACATTGATAATATGCACTTAAACAACATCAATGTTATACACACAACCATATATATTATCATAATCATACATAAAATAGGTGATCCAAACTAGGCCTATATCACACAAGCATATACATAAGTCTAACATGCATAATATTATATCATTGCATCAAAATGACCCTCTCCAAGTGTCACAAAACAAACCTTGCCAAGGTGGTACACTACATTTATGGAAGAATGTTAATTCTAGGTTATGCTACTTATTCCTTAATTTGTTGAACAAATAACTAATTCGATTTAGATAACCTATTTAATGCATTACTCATACATATCATGTGAATGAATTTTCCTATTGGTGAACTCCTAGAAGCTCTCCCATGAAAAATCCATTATCCATTGCATGGGTAATTGTTGAATTTTTGGTTGCTAGGGCATCAAAATTTCAACCTCCTTGGAAAATTATTGGCGAACCTGTGACATTATAGAATCCATTCACCAAGGAATAGGGCATTGGCCCTCCTTTTTTAGTGATCACTCTAAATTTTATTGATAAATTTTCTCTTTTCATTTTCCTAATTCAGCCCATTTAAGGCCAAACAACCATGCTATGGCTCTGTATGAATTCCTAAGGAAGAGGTATTTCTAGAGTATAAATTCCAAGAGCATATTGGTTTCCATAAAATACCTCCTTTTTCTAGGAATTAATGTCAATTTCATCCATACATTTATTTTCCCTAATTTCTATCCATAATCTAACCCTATGGTTTTGGATTTATCTTACACTTAAGGGCTTCTTGAGGGTTGCATCTGCCTCATTCTTATTGAAAATAATTATTTGAAACTTGTTCTCTTCACCTAGACCTTTGGCCACCCCAACTATAAACTCATTTATAAGGCCCCAGGTCTTGGTTATTTTATAACTAGTATCTCTATGAAAAGTGTATTTCCTCCTTTTGGAGCCTTGAGCCTAAAATTCCCTTTCCATTGTGCACCTCTTTGTGTCACCTCACACCTCAAACTTAGAATACCTATTGGGTGACCTTCCACATACCGATAATCCTTCCATCAGTGAAAATCCATAAATCATAGGGTGTTTTGGATATGGTGACACTGGGACATTACCCCATTGTTGTCTCTTGGTTAAATGTTAGCTTTTTAGGGAGCCCCTCTCCAAGGCCTGCTAGATTTTGTAGCAAAAATTTTTATGTCGTTGTCATGGATGAAGCAAGTTTAACTTCATGAAATTGGAATATTTAGCTTCATCCCTAATGAAAGTATACATCCTTGTTTGGTGACTCCATTGGAAGACTGAAGCCCATGTTCTTCATTGAACCTCAAGCTCAATTCTTGTAGGGCGAAGAAATTATCTCCTGAGGAATTTTGAAATCACCCTAGTGACTCCACATTTTATTATCATGTGAAGATCAAGGAAATGGCTCCATGGGATTTTCATGAGGTTGCCATTAATTATTTCCTCCATATAGAAGAATGGAAGTGGTATATTAACCATCATTTTGGAAATTATATGATATATGATATTTATTATGATTTGTCTATCCCCCATCTCCCTCACAATATCACTCCCAACATGAGGTTTCTCGTAATCAAAATTTCATGAGCTTGATGGTTGAATTCTTGATTATTTCACAACAAGATAAGATCCAATGGCGCAAATTGAATCACCTTTCCTCTTCCATGACTCTTTTTCTTGATGCATGGTTTTCTTATTTTATCGCCTCCAACTATTTCCTTTAATTAAGCCAATATTGCGAAGAAGGAAGTGATATTTACTTTCCCTATCTCATATTAACTCATACGGGAAAGTGTTGGTATATTTATTTAATGATTGTACTTAGTTCATGCATTATATGCTAACATTCCATGATATGGTAGGTGCATTGCATTTTCATTTCGCATGCTAATAACATTCATCTCATGTTTTCTTATATAATATAATGAATTTATATTAGAATTTTCTTTATGTGTGGATTTTTTATTTTAATGAAAAATATGGGTGATATAATACACCCAATGCAAATGCTCCCAAAACGTTGTATTGTAGTGTGCAACTTATAGGTCTATAGTCCCAAGAGATTGTTAGAGTTCTCATGAACTTATTGTTTGAGTAACTTGGACCAGGAGCTCCACGACAAGCTCATGTCCTTGCAATCCATTTCAACCACCCAACCGGAAATTCTCATGCTCTCATGTACCAAGAACATAACTTCCATTAGATTTTAAAACAAAATTGAAATAAATTCACATCATACCTCATCGATGACCTGTTAATAAGGTATTTCTGCAATTATGTTTACTTCATGTCACAATAAGTGAAACCATATCTTTGAACAAATCATCATGTATAACATATCACATCCATTTAGCTCAAAATCTAACCATCATAATCACATGTAACCATAAAAAACCAGAATCATATATCACATGCATAAATAAGACGAAATAAAGACCGATACGTATCCTTTAGTCAATCCTTAGCTAATAAATTTTTACTTTTTGTACACACACTAGATCGGTTACCACACTCGACAAGCACCTAGTGCCTTCTCTTCAACCACGTACACATACACATAGTATGCATCACACACATACAACTACACATAGCATACATCACCATACAATGCATGCACCTACACTGACATACAACACATACACCTACATTTGGTGTATGGAACAACACATACACTTACACCCAATGTACAATACAACACAATACATACACCTACACCTGGTGTACAACATAATACATATACACACACAAATTAAAACACAATTAATACACATGCCACGACACCACGACTACACGATGCACATACATAGTACCACATGTACACAAAACAACATGTACAACATGCACAAAATACCACATGTGCACAACATATCATGTGCGACATTTAAACAATACCACATGTATAATAGTTCCACATGTACACATTATCACCTGTACACAGTACCACATGTACATAGTACCACTTGTATACAACACCACCCACACAACGTGTACATAACACCACATGTACACATCACCACCTACACAACATGTACACAGTACCACCTGCAAAATGTGTACACAACACCATATGCACGACATGTACACAACACCACATGTACATAGCACCACATGCACGACATGTACACAATACCATCCACACAACGTGTACACAACACCATATGCACGACATGTATACAACACCACATGTACACAACACCACATGCACAACATGTACACATCACCACCTGCACACAACACCCCATGTACAACATGTAAAATAATGCACTCAACACCATATATACATAGCACCACATGTACAACATGTACAAAACACCATATGCACATAGAACTGCACATACAACATGTAATAGCACCATATGTACACAACACCGCATATCCAAAATGAGCACAACACCATATGCACACAACATCACATATCCAACATGTGCACAATACGATATGTAAACAACACTGCATGTCCAACATGTACATAGAACCATCTATACCCATCACTACATATGCAATATGCACACAACACCATATATACAACAGATAGACAACACCATAGGTACAATCACTGAATATACAATATGCACAACATGTATGCAACAATAGTATTGCACATCCATAGACCACACTCTGACTCTACCAAGAAACCTTAGTTCTGGTTATATTTCCACCATCCATGCTTGTCCCAGCATGCCGCAAAGCACATTTCTTTCATTCCGTTGATGTATCCCTCAGCATATTATGTCCATAACATAGACATAGACATATTATAATCACATAATATCAAATCATATTAACCCTACTTGTGCAAGGACTTGAATAGACCCATAATAGCCATGACAGACATTTTGTCAAACATATCACACATATGCAAACTACAGGTCATAACAATATATCTAAGCATATGGGTCTCACATTTATCTGAGAATCGCTAAGAAGCATTGATGCCTCCTCACAATAATTGCAATACTATATATTAAGCTATGTATTTATTTTACATTTATTTATTAATAAAAATATATTGAGAGACATACATCGTCATTGTCATAAAATGCACTCGTAACCATCATATAACCAATAGAAATATCAAGGATATAACAACCATATAAAACACATATAAACAAGTATATTTACCCATAAAATACCAAGGAGAAAGAGATCTTATTGATGATTACATAGACCAACCATGTATGGGACTTCCATGAATCACCCGACCATAGATTGGGCTTAACTAAATATTTTTTTCAGTCAGTCACCCTCATGCAATATTCCAAGCATGAATGTGGGATCTCATAGAAAAAATCAATCAAAACCAAACCAAGAATTTTAGAGGCCAAACCACCTCAACCCTCAACCAGTGATTCTACCTCACAGTCGTACATCACTAACCATCAAAAAATTGGTCTCTACCAAAGTTGTCCAGTGCTCTAGAGCGTTTATTCCAACCAGGGATTCTAGGACTAGTAACTCAACCCACGATTGTCATCAGGCTTCCAGAGAGTTTTTCCAACCATGGATTTTGGGCTAGTAACTCAACCCACCAACAACTTCTAGATAGTTTGTCCAACCAAGGATTCTAGGACTAGTAACTCAACCCAAGTTGTTACATTGCTCTAGAGAATTTGTCCAACCAAGGCTTCTAGGAACTAATAACTCAACCCACAACCAAAGGCACATGAAAACCAACCAGAAAACAAAAGTAAAACCCACAACACCATGGCTATCCTAGCAATGAAATGGCTAGGCAAAACTACTATCAATCTAGGAAATCCTTCATGCCAATGATAGATCACAACCAAATAACCACATGCATATGCCATGCATGCCAAAACTAGTAAGGAAATCATACATGCAACTTGGTACTTGTAAGAAAAACCCATTGTAGTTGTTGCTCACAATGTTCTCTTGCACATTCCTGCTTTTCCTTTGCCTTCTTTCTCCAGATCCCAAATATTCCACACTCCTCCAAGAGTGCTCCAATAAAACTATAAGTGTACAAGAGTATGAGAGAGAGAGTAGAGAGATATCTCCAAAACTAAACGGACAAAAGTCCATGAACTGATCCTCATAAGCCTTTTTATCAATGAGGCCTCTATTTTCTTCATTTTCCATTATTTTCCTTCAATTTCCTCCTCACATGAAACCTGTCACATTTCACCTTCCTCTTCTCTTATTTTCCATTATTTTCATAAATAGAATTCCAATTAATGCCACTTTTCCTATCCAAATCCTTTTCCTTTTCGAATTTCCCTAGCCATAATAAACCAAATGAACACCCACTAGGATGTTTTCCCCTCCATTCATCTTGGAATACGTGTCCCATGACCTTGGTCTTATATTATTTTTACATGAAGGTTTAACCAGGGTTTTTACATGCGATGTGACACTCATACCCCTACCACCTACATCAATCATATATTTCCTCACATATTTTCAAAGAGAAAATGTTGGAAGGTGGTTAATAGACCAAAATTTTACTTTATTCATTTTGAATTCATGTGCTTATGCTTGTTTATATTTTGTAATTTTGAATGAATTATGGGGTTACATGGAAGATGGAAATGCTTTTACTGTAGTCTTGTTTTATAACCTTAAATGGGGAGTTAATTTTTGACCCTACCCCAGTGGGACCTCCCCTAATGGACCATGGATTTGGGAAGGGAACTACTTGAGAAACCTTGATTGAGATAGTGTAGTCTCATCTATCCCTTTCCATACTTACCACTTTCCATCTCACATCATAAGCCCTATAATTCACCTCCATTATTTGGCTTCAACTGACCATTGGTTCACAAGTATTTGGCACTCATATACACACATACCTAGGTCAGTCCTGCAACTTTTCCCGGGAAGTTTGATGCAACTAAAAGAAAAGTGAAGAGAATATAATGGTGACAAGTAGAACAAAAGAAATAAAATTATAAAAATACATAAGATGGTCGGGACTAACAAATTATAATGTGGGATAAATCCAAACATTAGATCTATCTCCATATTATTGCCTTCACTTAGTTCTTGGTTCAATGTTTCCTTTCCACATCATGGAAAAGGAACCTTGCGTCTCCTCACTCCTAAGAGGGTAATAATTCCTATACATTATACAAAGCATGCTCTCATTCCTTGGATCTTCGAGCAGTAATACAAAGGAAAACCAAGAGAAAGTAAAAGGAAAGTATAGGGGTGGCAAAACAAATATTAAGGTAACTCATGCATCCATGATTTCTCCCTCCTCACATCTATACACCTAGGATGTGGAGCTTCCTTCATTTTGATCCTTTGACCATGGAAATTTTCCATGAAGTCTTTCCCCTCTAATCCATCATTTTTCATGACACCTATTTCTTGAAGGGTGGACTAGGGATACTTCTTTCCCCTTAAGAACTGGAAACACATAATAGGGTCATATTTTAGAAACTCCTATCTTGGGAGGTAACACCATTGCGAGATTAAAGCCCAAAATTTAGAAGGGGGGCTGATAAAAAGTGTAAATTTTCCCATTAATGTCAAGCTTGGTCCAGTTAGATAAAAAAATGATTATGTGTACCTAATGGTGAAGTTGCAACACCAGAGATTATGTGTGATTGAAAGGTGGTTTCATGATGGGTTGGGAAACTTAACTGGGGCCCAAGTCCTCTGGAGGGAAATATTGATACCCATAGGTGGGGTATCAAGAGCCATGGGACTTTTCACAGTTGTAGAGCATCATTTGCATCCATGGGAACCTTCAACACCCACAAAGCTCTTGCACTTTTCCCTATATCATTTATGGGATGATGCACCTGGACCAACATGCCCCTAGTCTACTTTACAATACTATAGGGCCAAGAATTTGATCTAGCTCCCAAACGAATTTTGTCTCATACCTCACAAAATGGGATGGGTATCACCATCTTCATTTCCCTCAATGTTAGATTAGAATCATGCATTCACACCATAAGGAGACCCATGTGACCCATTTTTGTACCCAAAACACAAAATTCGATTCCACGGGATGATTATGACAGAGATCTAGTGGTAAACCCATATATAATGATTTTATATGGCTTATAAACTTGTTTTCGCACATTTTTCCCTCAATTATATCCCTAAAAGAGCCTTTTCTTGCATGATGCCAACACTTAACTCTATTTCACCTCACACATGTGGAGGATTTTCATGTTTTCACAATAGCTACTAGGTCGGCTTATGGGCTAGCTTGTTTTAGCACATTATTTTATAATTATTAGAGGGTATTATAGGAAAAAAGGGAACTATTCCTCATATAAATAAAGGAGGGATCATTGTAAGTTCTCATCATCACAAACTTGGAGATTTAGGGTTCCCTCTCTCTAGAGAAATATTGACCCTCTTTTCTTGTGGTAGAGATTGGATCTATAAATTTTCTTTGATATTTGGAGATGATTTTGGTTATATTTGGAGCCATGATTTGGAAAAATGGATGGACTATTTTCATGTTATCTTGTAATTTCATATTTTTGTTGAATATCTATTTTCTTCATGTCTAATGTATGGAATAATTTTGATTCTAGGTTATGCTAATTATGCACTAATTTGTTTAAGATATACTTAATATTATCTAGATGATCTATTGGATGCATTATTCATACCTAGAATGTGAATGAGTTGTCCTATTAGTGAAATCATGGTGGCTCTCCCATGAAAAATCCATTATCCGTTACATAGGTAATCATTGAAATTTTGGTTGCTAGGGAATCAAAATCTCGTCCTCCTTGGAAACTATTGGCCGACCTATCACATTATAGACTCCACTCACCCAAGAATAAGGTACTAACCCTCATTTGTTAGTGATCGTTCTAAATTTTTTCCATAATTTTTCTCTTTTCTCTTTAACCTAATTCGACCCTTTTAAGGACAAGCGACCAAACTAGGGCTTGGGACGAATTCCTAGGGAAGAGGAATTCCTAGAGTTGGAGAGTCTAAATTCCAAGGGGATAGTTCTTGGCACAAAATCCATCCTTTTGGTGGGCATTCACTTTAATTTTTTCCATAAATTTATTTTCCTAAGTTTCTATCCCTAAGCTAACCCTAGTTTTGGATTTAGCTTCAACTTGGGGGCTTCTTGAGGATTTCATGTGCCTCGTTCTCATTGAAAATAATTATTTGACACTATTTCTCTTCACTTAACATTTTTTCACACCAAATATTAACTCACTAATTAATCCATAGGTCTTAGTTTGTTTATAATTGGTCTCTATAAGGAAACTGTATTACCTCCCCTTGGAGCCTTGATCCTAAAATTGTATTTCCAATGTAGACCTCTTTGTGTCACCTCACACCTCAAACCTAGAATATCTATTATATGACATTCCACATACTGGGACTCCTCCCATCAGTGAAAAATTGTAAAGAGTGGGGGATTTTAGATGTGTTGACAGTGCGCCATTACCCCATTGTTGTCTCTTGGTCTAGTGTTAGCTTTGTAAGGAGCCCCTCTCCAAGGCCTAGTATATTTTGTGACAAATTTTTTTTCATTGTTAGCGAGGATGAAGAATATCTACCCTTGTGAAATTTGAATATTTAGCTTCATCCCTAAAGACAATATACATCCTTATTTGGTGAATCTATTACAAGAAAAAAACACTTTTTATTCATTTAAGCTCAAGCTCAATGCTTGTAGGGTGAAGCAAGCATCTTCTAAGGTAATTTTAATTCACATTGGAAAATCCAAATTTGATTATCATGCAAGGATTAAGGATATGACACTATGGGATCTGCATGTGGTTGACATTATTTAGTTCCTCCATATATAATAGGGGAAGTAGGTTATTAGCCATCATTTTGAGAATGATTCGATATATGATATTGATGATTATCTTATCCTTCCTCCGTAACCCTCACCATATCACTCCCAACATGTCTCTAAGGGAAATAATGAGAATGATATGTCTGAGGTTTCTCTTCATCAAAAGTTTGTGAGCTTGATTGTTGAATCTCCATTCTTTTGTTACAAGAGAGGGTCCAATGGAGCAAATCGAATTACCTTTCCTCATCAATGATTATTTTTCATGATGCATGGTTTTCTTATTTTCTCACTTCCAATTATTTCCTTTCATCAAGTCAAACTTGTGAAGGATGAAGTGATATTTGTTTGTCCTATATCATAATAACTCATAGGGGAAAGTGTTGTTATATTGATTTAATGATATGTTGGTTGTATTGGTTGTATGACTATACTTAACTCATGCATAATATGCTAACATTGCATGGTAGTGTTGGTGTGTTGCATTTTTCATTTGCATGCTAATAAAATGTATCTCATTTTCTCATATACAATAGAATGGATTTGTATTAGAATTTATTTTATGTATAGATTTATTATTTTTATGAAAAATATGGGCGCTATTGTATGCCCAATGCACATTATCACAAACAAGTATATTGTAGTGTGTGGGTTACAGGTATGTGATCCCACAATATTGTTGGAGTTCTCATGAAATCCTTATTCAACTTAACATGGATCATGTGCTTTATAATGAGCTCATGTCCCAATTGACGCCAGATGTTATCCATCAAAATTGGGTAATCCTAAGGAGAAATTTTTCTATATTCATATATTCTAGACAATAGCTAGCAACCCCTAATAGCCACTAAGTAGTTGAGGTGACGTGTCTTTCATATATTTGGTGCATGCATTAGTCATAAGTTTCCTTGCCCATTTTCCAAGAGCACATGTTGGAAGGTGGGATATGACACAAAATATACTATATTCAATTTTTCGTTCTTGTGCTTATTCTTGTTTGTATTTTGGAATTTGGCATGGATTATGGGATAACCTAGAAGAAATAAAGGCTTTCATCGTATTAATTTTCCCTCACCTTAAATGGGGGGTTAATTTTCAACCCTAGTCGAGTGGGTTAATTTTCAACCCTAGGAGGTTGATGCAACTAAAATAAAAATGAAGAGAATATAATGGCCACAAGGTGAACAAAAGAAATAAAATTATAAAAATGCTAAATATGGTTGGGAGAGTTGAAATTAACAAGCGGGAAAAAAACCAAACATGAGCTCTACATCCATATTATGGTCATCACCTGATTCATTAGCCAGTGTTTCCCTACCACATCATGGAAAAGGAACCCTTTCATGTCTGAACCCCTGGTGGGCGATGAACTACCCCACCCTTAAGGGGGTAATAATTGTTATATATCGTACAAATCATGCTCTTATTCCTCTGATATTTAAGTAATATTACAAAGAAAAATGAAGAGAAACTAAAAGGAAATTATGTGGGTGGAAAAAAAAAGGTTTAGGTTACTCATGCATCCATGATTTCTCCCTCCTCACATCTATACACCCAGGATGTGGAGCTTCCTTCATGTTGATCCTTTGACCATGGAACTTGGCCATGAATTATTTCCCCTTTGTTCCATCATTATTCATGACACATATTTCTTCAAAGGTGAACCAGGGACATATATTTCCCCTTAGTGGTTGGAAACACCTAATAGGGTCATATTTTAGCCACTCATACCTAGGGAGGTAACACAATTACGAGATTAAAGCCCCAAAAATGGAAGGGGAGCCTTATGAGAAATTTCAATTTTCCCATTACATTCATTCTTGTTCCACTTATATGTAAAAATGATTATATGTACCTAATGGTAAATTTTCAACACTGGATATAGTGTGTGATTTACATCTGGTTTGATAATGGGTTGGTTAACTTAATTGGGGCCTAATTACTCTAGAGGGACATATTGATGCCCATAAGAGGGGCACTAAGATCCATGGGACTATGGACAATTGTAGAGAATAATTTGTATCAATTGGAACCTTCAACACCCATAAGTCTCTTGCACTTTTCCCTATATCATTTATGGGATGATGCACCTAGACCAACATGCCCCTAGCCAGCATAGAAATACTATAGGGTTAAGTAATTGATCTAGGGACCATATAAGTTTTGTATCATACCTCAAGACATGCTATGGCTAGCACCATATTTAGTTCCCTAAAATTTGGAGTAAAATTAGGCATTCATGTCACCAGGAGACCCATGAGACTCATTTTTGTGCCCCAAAACCAAAATTTGGGTCCACAATTTGACTATGAAAAATATATAAGGGCCAACCCTTAGGTAGTCATTTTAGAGAGATTCTGCGCTTATTTTGGAACAATTTTCCCTTAACGCTAGCCATATAAGGGAATCAAAATCAAAGCCTCCTTGGAAATGTATTATATGGCCTATCACATTATAGGCTCCACTCACCCAAGAATAAGGCATTATCCCTCTTTTTTTGGTGACCACTCTCAATTTTATCCATAAATTTTCTCTTTTTTCTTTCCCCTAATTCAACCCCTTTAAGGAAAGCGACAAAGCTAGGGCCTGGTGAAAATTCATAGGGAAGATGAATTTATGGTGTTGGAGAGTCTAGATCCCAAGAGGATAGTAGTTTCCACAAAGTTCGTACTTTTGGTATGCATTCACTTCAATTTCATCCATAAATTTATTTTCCCTAGTTAATATCCCTAATATAACCATGGTTTTGTATTTAGCTTCAACTTGGGGTCTTATTGAGGGTTTCGTGTGCCATTTTTTTGTTGAAAATCATTATTTGAAATGCTTCCTCTTCACCTGGAAATTTTTGTTCCCTAACGATCAACTCACTGATCAAGTATTAGGTATTAGTTTGTTTATAATTGGTATCTCTAAGAAAATTGTATTGCCTCCTCTTGTAGCCTTAAGCCTAAAATTTCCTTTCCGTTGTGTACCTCTTTATGTCACCTCACATCTAAAATATAGAATACATATTAGGTGACCTTCCACATATCAGGACTCCTCCCATTGGTGAAAATACGTAAAGATAAAATAGTTTCCAATGTGATGATAATGGAACATTACCCCATTTTTCTCTCCTGGTTTAGTGTTAGCTTTGTAGGGACCCTCTCTCTAAGGCCTATTAGATTTTGTGGCAACATTTTTAGCAGCATTTATAGGGACAAAGCAAGTCTCCCATCATGAAATTTGAATATTTAGCTTCATCCCTAATGAAAATATACATCCATATTTGGAAATCCATTGGAAAATTAAGTTTTTTTTTTCTTCATTGAACCTCAAGCTCAATGATTTTAGGGCGAAGAAATTAGCATATCCCAAGGAATTTTGAATTAAATTTCACGAATCCACATTTGATTATCATGTGAGGATCAAGGAAATGACTCCTTGGGATCTGTATGATCTTGACATTAGTTAGTTCCTAGATATGGAAGAGGGGAAATGTGATATTAGCCATCATTTTGACAATGATATGATATATGATAATGATGATGATCTTGTCCTTCCCCCATCTACCTCACCATATCACTCCCAATATATCTCTAAGTAAAATAATGAGAACGTTATGCCCAAGGTTTTTCTTCATCGAAAGTTCAAGAACTTGATTTTTGAATTCTCCATTCTTTCACTACAAGATAGGATCTAATGGCACAAATTGAATTAAATTTTCTCATCCATGACTCTTTTTAATGATGCATGGGAAGGTGGATTAAAAAGTGGTATAAGATCATATTTCAACACTTATATTGAATGGGAACAAGAACAAATGAAATGGGATATCAATTCATGGTTCAACACTAGAACTAAAGAGGATTGCATATATATGATTAAAATTTATTTTAATAAGATGTTTTTTATATGTGTGTATATGTTGAACTTTAAATTTGCATATGTCATGGATACTAATTTTGGTAAAATGTTGCTTCCAAGACTAGTAATGATATGGTTATAAACATGTTGGTATGTCCTTATCATTTCTTGATATATGCGACTAACATGGGTTTTAGATATGTGAACAACAATAAATGACATGCCTCATATGGATTCATACCAGCATGCATAATATTGGCACGATGTTGAAGCCTCAAAAATAGTTGCTTCAAACATTGGGGGAAAACCACCCGGTCCGGACCTTAGGACAACTCCTTTTTCATTTGGTGTGGTGGCTCTGACTGGATTTATAGGACCAGTTTCCTAATAATGAATGGATTGATGATGGAGTGTTTGTATAAATGGATAAATGGAACTAACTAATTGAGCTAATCTATCTAATTTAATATATAACTTACAAATAATTCTAAAAATAACCCGGGTATTAAGTATGAATACGACTTAAAGATTGTTTCAATTGAACAAATAACCATGAAAATGTATTATTATTCAATGAAAAGATGCAGTATCATATAATGATAACTCTTTTTAAGAAATTTAAACAGAGTTAGAATAGCACATCACATTCATAATTCTATATATCATTTGCACATACTATGATAGATGAATATTTCTATATCTTCAAAAATGATATGATAAAGAAATATTTGAGAAACAAGCATATATAAATGATAGCAAATTTCAAGGAGAATATTTCATTACATAAAGAAAATAACAGTAAATCGATAGAAATACCAGATTCATTAAGATATTCTCCTGATGCAATTCAATATCCAGATCCTGTGCTTTAACTTAGAACAATATTCAAGGTACAGAAATGCAACTCTCAAAAATAATTCACCATGAAATCACAGGAATCTTGTGCTTTAACTTAGAACAATCTTCAAGGTACAGAAATGCAACTCTCAAAGATAATTCACCATAAAATCACAGAATGTGATCCTTTATAAAAAATAATTCAGTCAATGGAGTATAGAAATGTATTATCCAAAGCCAAAATATTACAAATTCAGGACCCCTTTCTAAATGCATGAAAGGGGTTTAAATAGGAAATTAACTATAACTTATGCTAGAAACTATCATCGGAGTTCCGGGAAAATACTTGCAATATAAAATAAAATAGATTCACTGAATTTCTTCCTTATTCAATGTGCTGAGGTGGCAGATTTTAAGCATATCTTTAACTTCGGTTGGATGACTCAGCCTCAAATGCAACTGACTAGTGTATGTGGCATCAGATAGCTCTGGAATGATGTAATTTATGGCATTAGAAAGGCATTTGATTTCCATCTGCTGACTTTTTGGTTTGATCAAATATGTCCATAGGACATCCCATGTAATTTCCTATATTTTGCTGACCTTTTGATTCCTGTTGATTATTTCCTGCTTCCATCTGGTATCGGTTTCTTTCATCCTTGGAATTTACCTTGAGTACAATCTGAAATTAAATTAGTAGCATATAAGCTATCATTTACTAATTGTGTCATATTGTTCATTATGGCTCTGGCCCTTGATGTAGCACGTTGTTATTTAATCAACTGTGTATCCCATTTAGCAAAAAAAAATTATTTATGCCTTTCTTCAATCCTGGGAAGATTTTCCTTCTTTCCTTGTTCTAAGTCCTACCATGAGAGTCACATTCACGCATTCATAAGAATAAATTACCATAATTCGTTTTATTTTCCAATTAATGATACTCGTACAATCGGAGATCGACGATATTGAAATGTTAATGTAAAACTTTTCCCTTTGAATTTTCCAATTGCGATTAACCGATAAATATATGCGCAACGCAAAATAGTGATTAATAAAGACTGACGATCCATCACATCGAAGTTTTTGAAAGGAAGACGAAAGACCTCTCTTATTTTACGTCGATTTGCGATTAGCGATAAAGGTATATCGCATCAGATATTTCCAAATGAATTGAATTATTCATATTTTCACCGAAATGCGATTGCGATTATGGCAGGACTCATCGCATCGGCACTTTTATAAAACAAGTGATCTTTGATTTTACAAAATACGATTGCGATGTGTTGTATCGCATCAAAGTTTATGAAATAGACCGAATGAATGATAAACTTTTCGAAATGCGATTGTGATAAGTTACATCGCATCGGAGTTTTGCAAAAGAAAAGTAAACCTTAAGACTCTACCGATTTGCGATTGCAATAAGTTACATCGCATCAGAGTTTTGCAAAAGAAAAGTAAAACCTTAAGACTCTATCGATTTGCGATTGCAATTTACTTTATCGCATTGGGATTTTTAACATGAATACATTTACACTTTGTGCCGATGCGATATAAGACTTATGATTGATCGGATCATAATAAATTCAATGTTACTTTTGTTCATTTGCATTTGAAATATCCGATATGCGATGCATTACTTTTAAACAATGAATATTTTTATTGTTTTATTTAAAATAATCGGATTTCCTCAAAATATTTTATTTCTATCTAAAAGAAAGGGGACCTATTTCTAAAATAAAAAAATTTCTAAAATTTCGAAATGGGGAGGGTTGTTGTACCATACAACAATTGGCGATTCACTGGAAGAAACAGTTATCTATGAAAAAATAAATGAACACTATACTTTTAGTAAGTAAAAAGTTTTAAAGATAATGAAAACTATCTTAGAGAAATATAAATAAAATCTAACTCTGAAAAAGAAATAAAAATCACTTACAATTTCTTTCTAATTTCTCAAGAATAAAAACATTTTTGAGTTTTCTCAAGCCTTGATTGGTTTATAATAAGAAAGTAAGGGACCTTTCCAATTTTAGCTTTTGTAATATACTCTATTGTCATAGGCATTGCATCTACTATTCGCAAACGTTTATAGTCTCGACAGGGTTACCTTTTAACCATCAATCATTCATTGTCCCATCCAACTAAGATCATGACTCTTTAAAAGATAAATTCACAAGACATATTATCTCATGTTTTTGTCTTTTATTTTTATTTTTTATTTTTTTATTTTATTTTTAATTTAAAAGCCATTGTTATGGTTTGATAGCCAATTAATAACAATTCCATTCACTATTTGTAATTAAACTGAACAAGCTGGCTCGTGATGAGACCCCTTGTCTTATAATTATAAGCCATTACCCTGTTTTGGTATGCAGTATTGGTAATGTCAGTTTTATTACTTCTTATGATCATGGTAAGCAGGCTTGTGATGAGACCCCTTATCTCTTAATTTTGACATATAATGTCTTAGAATTACATTCTAAAAAATCACAACCTTAATGGATGGGGTGAACTGATTTTTCTCCTTGAGAATTAATGGATGACAATTTTTAGAGTTTTGAATGCCAAATCTTGAAAATGTCTTTACTTTTTGTGGATAACCTTTCTCTGCTCAATAAACTTATAATGATTTACAATTTTCTCAAGGTTTCAAAAGATTTTGCAAATGTTTATACAAATTTTCAAAGTTTAATATTTTATTTTAAACTACCCAAAAATTGTAATCATTTCCTTAAAAATTCTTATTTACATAAAATAAGTATTTATAATATTTTCTCGAAGATATTTTCAAATAGTAAAAAGCCAATTAAAGACTATTAACAACCTTATTTGTAAACAAACACACTTGCATAATGAAACATGTAAAAGTAAGAAGGGGTTACCTTCTTAAGAAAAGAATTTTTTCAAGATATGCCCATTCACAGGAAGAGATTCTCTCTTTCCTGTTAAATCTTGCAATATGAACGTTGATGAGCTTATCTTTTTAGCAATCTGAAATGGTCCAAGCCACATTTTTTGAAACTTGGTATGATTACCCTTATCTTCATGTGCTTTGTCCCATTTCAGAACAAGATCACCAGTTTGCAAAGTTTTGGATCCGATAGAATTTGACTCAAAAGAAGATTTTATGAGTTGTTGATGTTTGGCATGAACACTTCTTGCTTTCTCTCTATCTTCTTATAAATTAATAATTTGATCAAATCTCAATTGAATATATGATGAAAGATTCTATTCAATGAATTGAACTAGGGCTAAAGATGGAAGTATTAGGTTTGATGGTATTACAACTTCTTTTCCATAAACTAGATTAAAAGGTGAAGTACCTATTAAAACCTTATGAGTTATGCGATCAGCCCATAATGCAAAAATTAAAGATTTATGCCAGTTCTTTTGACTTTGATCAATTTTTCTTTTTATGATTTTGATAAGATTTTTATTTGTTGATTCAGATAAACCATTACCTTGTGGATAATAATTTGATGAATATTTCAATTTGAAACCTCTTTTGATTGCAAATTCCATTAGATTATTTCCAGAAAAATAAGATGCATTGTCAAAAACAAGAGCGTTAGGTACACTAAACCTGGTAATGATGAATTGATCAATGAATTCAATGATTACATCAGAATTGGATACCTTTGAAGGAATTTATTCTACCCACTTTGTAAAGTAATCTATTACTGTAAGGATGTATCTGTGTTGTTTGGAAGAATGTGGAACAATTTCTCCAATAATATCAAGTCCCCATTGTTCAAATGGTTGCTCAATGTTTACTGGTTGTAAAGGAAAGGTTGGTTTCCTTTGTCTTCTGCTAGTAGTTTGACAAATCTTGCATTTCCTTACATAATCATGTGAATCTCTGAACAAGGTGGGCCAATAGTAACCAACATGGATTATTTTGTGAGCCGTGGCATCACCTCCAAATGTCCACCTGCTGGTCCATCATGTAATTCCTGCAACACCTTGTGTGCTTTAGTTTTTTCAAGACATATTAATAAAATTGAATCATAATTTATTCTGAATAACACATCATTAATGATTTCAAAGTGTTTGGCTTTTAATCTTAAAGCATGCTTGTTCTTATAGTTGAGATTAGAAGGAGCATACCCATTTTTCAAATAAAAGATCAGATCAGCATATTGAGATTTAGAATCTATAATACTTATCTGATTTACTTGAACAGTATTATCTTGATCTTGATGCTCTGGTATGTTGGAAGCTCCAGCTAACAATTTGCAAAAACCGTGTCCTCTCACAATTTTAGCTGGCTTAATATCAATATCATATTCTTGTAGAGTTGTTACCCAATTAGCTCTCTTTTCTCCTACTTCCTTTTGTATTAAAAATTGTCTCACTACAGAGAATGGGACAATAATATTTGTATGTGTTTTTAGGAGAAAGGGTCTAAAATGTTTGATTGATTTAAATACAGCAAAGGCTTGTTTTTCTACATCGGAGTAGTTGAGTTCGACTCCTTGTAGATTTGAGCTAAAGAAA
Organism: Pinus albicaulis; assembly: GCA_034641835.2. Taxonomy (NCBI): domain Eukaryota; kingdom Viridiplantae; phylum Streptophyta; class Pinopsida; order Pinales; family Pinaceae; genus Pinus; species Pinus albicaulis. The sequence goes on from CM076572.1 coordinate 737,724,936, forward strand.
GAGATTGGTGCTTCTTCTGATTGATCATTAGGTTGTGTTAAAACATCAGCATAGGATGTTTTAGTAGCCAAAGTATACAGAATAAAATGTTTAGAAAAATCAGGAGTATTCAATGTAGGTGCATTAATGATTGCGTGTTTGATTAAATCAAAGGCTTCTTTTTCTTTATGTAACCATTTGAAAACTAAATTTTTCTTAATCATATTCTGCAAAGGTAAAACTATTTGAGAAAAATAAGGAATAAATCTTTTGACAAAGTTGATCTGGCCCAAAAAGGATTGCATGGATTTCTTGTTATGTGGTAAGGAAATATCAAAAATTTCTTTTACACTATCAGGATAAATATATATGCCATCCTTAGACACAACAAATCCTAGGAGTTTTCTTTCATTGAGAGCAAAGAAGGATTTCTTTGGATTTAAAGAAATGCCAAATCCTCTACATCTTTCAAATGTCTGTTTCAAATCATGCATATTATTATCTCTTTTCTTTGAAAATACGGTTATGTCATCAAGATAAATAAAAACTGATCTATTAATCAAACCCTTGCATGTTATATCCATGGCTCTTTGGAAAGTAGCTCCTGCATTTATCAAACCAAAAGGCATCTTTTGGTAAGCATAAGTTCCCCATTTGGTTATGAAAGTAGTTTTCAGCCTATCATCTGGTTGTACCAATATTTGGTTATAGCCTGAAAAACCATTAAGAAAAGACATGAGTTCAGAACCAGCTACCTTTTGAAGTATTTGTTCCATCATTGGCAATGGGAAGTTGACCTTTTGACATGCTTTATTCAGATTTCTAAAATCAATACAGATTCTAATATCTCCATTCTTATTCCTTACGGGAACCATGTTTGAGACCCAACTAGAATGTCTTACAGGAAAAATAATTTTCGCCTTCAAAAGTTTGTTCAATTCTGACTTGATTTGTCCTTCCAGATTGGGATGAATTTTTCTTAACTTATGTTGTACTGGATTTACATCGAAAAGCATTGGAATAGTATGTTGGATAACAGAAGCATCATAAGTTTTCAAATCCTCATAATTCCAAGAAAAGACATTTTTGTACTTATTTAGAAGTTTGATGAAAGCTGTCCTTTCCTCTAATGTTAACTCGAGTCCTAAATTAACATTTTGTGGTTTAGACTCAGTACCAAGATTTACTAATTCAAACTTCAAAGTAGAACTTTGGAGTGTAGCATTAGTAACCTTTTTGAATCTATCTTTGATATCATATAAGTCTTCAAGTTTGACTACAGATCTGGGAATAGGATTTTCATTTTCTTTTGATGTGTTTTGAAGATCATGATCTTTTTCATCAATGATTGGGCCATCATAAGATTTTTCTGAAGTCAAGAAATTTAAAATATCTTGATCGAGATAAAATACTCTCCAATTGGTGATATTATCTGGCACAGAAGGTCTAAAGATTAATTCAACTAAAAACCTATCTGGACTATAATCTTCAGCTGGGAGGAGCTTGGAAGCAACATTAGCTAACAAATCGGCTGATGAATTTTGAGCTCTAGGGTTAGAAAATATGTTGAATGGTAAACATTGAGTGGTAAGATTTTGAACAAGATATTTGTAATGTTTAAGATGATCTGAAAGACAATGGATAATGTTTCTTACTTGTAAAATAACAATTTCGGAATCACCATACACTTTCAGATACTTAACATTCAACCCTATTTCTTTATAAAGCCCTTGTATCAAGGCTTCATATTCTAAAGTGTTATTCGTACACTCAAATTCTAATCTACATGACAGCATAGTTTTTTCCCCATCTGGATCAACTAAAATGCATCCTGCTCCTGCACCATCATTGGATTTTGATCCATCAAAATACAAAGACCAAAATAAAGACTTATCTACAGGTTTATCTACAGATTGATTAGAAACATTAACAATTCTTGGAGAATCAGTTTCTGAAAAATTTTCAATTTGCGAAATAAAAGTATTTACAGAAAAGGGTGATTGCGGTGCTGTGAAATTTCCAGGAAATGATTCAGCAGAATAACCTCCAAGAATGTTGTTATTAAAAGCTATAGGTTCATTTTCTTGTTCAAATTCTGTTACAATATGCATCATGTGTTTTTCTCTCTCTGTCTTGATTTGATTTGGTTTTCCTTTGTGAGGAAGCCACATGTGAGAATAATCAGTGGCGATATAACCATTAAGCTTTGCAGACCAATCCCTGCTTAATATTAATCCATAAAACTCAGGAATATCCGTAATCAGTATATTAATTCTTTGGACTGGGATCAGGGGCTAACCTAATGGTGACTGAATTAATTTCTCCCACAACTTGCACTTTAGTTTGATCTAATTGAACAATATGAACTGCAGATTTCTAAGGTTTGATGTTTAATTTTGAACAGACTGAAGTAGGCATTATGTTAGATGATGCTCCTGAATCTATTAAGCAGTTATGAAAATTCTTGTTATAGATTTCATAAGTAGAAAGAAAAGTAGGTGTCCGAGAATTTGATCTTTCTCCAATAAGAAGAGTATCAGTAGCATCTACTTTATCTGGTGGCTTACCTGATCCTTTGGCTACTTTTACAACTACACCACTTGGTAGAGGAGAAATAGGTGTTGCACTTAATTCTTTCAATAACAACTTCTGTTGATATTTAATTTTGCTAAGTTCATGTAGAGAGATATTCGCTCTGGTTTTCTTCATGTCTTAAAAAATGTTATAATCCATAGGATCTGATACCACCAATGTCTTAGATGTTGTTGTAGGAGGATTAGAAGATGATGGTTGATTTTGAGTAGGAAGAGAGAAAGTTTTCTTTGCAGGGGTTTTGTCTTTAGTAGTTGAAGTTGAACTTTTCTTCTTGGGAACTGTTTGGACAGGCTTTGTTGTAGATTTACTTCTTGTACTTACTGGCATGGATTCTTGTTCTTTTTCACTGTCTGAATTAGGAAAAATGAAATCCCACATCCCATGTAATTTAGCTATTTCTTCTTCTTCTTCATCTTCTTCCGATAATAGAGCTGTATCTTCTTCTTCATCTTCTTTTGGATTGGACTCTGCATTGGATATTGAATTGGGTGGTTTAGATTCAGTTTTCTGATTGCTTTTGAAATTTCAGAATGGATTTTTGGTAGAAGTTTCTGCCACTTGTTTTTTGATTTCGATCATTTCATTGGACAAGGTCTTCAGAACGTTCTGTAAGCCTTCCATGTCATAAGGATCCTTAGGTGTTTTCTTCTTTGAATCTTCCTTAAAGCTGACCCTTTTGGATTTTTTGTCTTCAATAGCATTCTTCTTATCCAAAGCAATAATCCGTCTTTCAACTACAATTGCTTCTTTCATGTTTTCAGCCAAAGTAGGTTTAGCAGCTCTATCTAAAAATATTTCTATATTTGAAGGTAAAGTTGTTATAAACCATTCACTCCAGACTTTCTCACTAGGTTTTGAGGTTGCAAGAATTTTATTTAGAAGTTTTTTGAATCAGGAATTAAAATCCTTAATGGGTTCTTTGGGTTCTGATCTCAAATTGGAGAGATCATTAATTAAAGTCGCTATTGATTTGTCATCTCTAAATTTGGTTAAGAAATTTTCCTAGAAAATATCCCAACTTGTAATAGATCCCGATGGTAATGAAAAATACTAGGATCCTGCTGCTCCTTGTAAAGTATAAGGGAATAACCTAACCACAACATCTTCATGTTCTACTGCATTTAAATTTACAGATAACATAAAGTTATTAATGTGTTCTTCTGCTTGTATACCAAGGTCAGGACTAAATTTTGGTAGCCACTTTTCAGGATGGTCTGACAAATCATGCAACGGTGCAGGAATTTCAAGAGCCCCTGGATTAGTCCATGGTCGTTGTGCCATTGTTGGGATAACGATTAAGGGACTTGAAGAGACAACTGGTGTTTGAGTAGAGGTTGTTGGAATAACTATACTCTTCTGGGTTTGAGTCTAAGAAGCAGATGAGTGGGTTTTCGATGAAGAAATAATAACACTACTTGATTCTGATGGTGTTTTTCTAGTTTTAACTTGACTAGGTAAAGGAAATTCCTTTGGAGGAATACCAAGTTTTTCACTTTGTGACCTAGTGAGAGGTCTGGAAGAAACAAATTGTGCAATAACACTACTTTCGGATAATTCAGACTCTTCTAATGATAATGAGAACCCTTGGAGTTTATGTACTAAAGCTTGTATTTCAGGGGACTCAGGAGGTTGATTGTCTGACAGATCTAAAGCTTTAGTAGTGGGTGTGTTCATTTTCTTCTCAATTTCTTCCCTAGAGATTTGAGATGTAGAGGAAATTGAAGAAGGTGATGAGGCTGAATTTCTCTTGGAATGGCTTGTAGATTTGGATTTACTAGCCATTCATATCTTAGGCCCTCCTTCTAGCGCCAAAAATTTTGAAGCCTAAATTTTTTTTGCTTAAAACATTGGGGGAAAACCACCCAGTCCGGACCTTAGGACAGCTCCTTTTCCATTTGGTGTGGTGGCTCCGACTGGATTTATAGGACCAATTTCCTAATAATGAATGGATTGATGATGGAGTGTTTGTATAAATGGATAAATGGAACTAACTAACTGAGCTAATCTATCTAATTTAATCTATAACTTACAAATAATTCTAAAATAACCCGAGTATTAAGTATGAATACGACTTAAAGATTGTTTCAATTGAACAAATAACCATGAAAATGTATTATTATTCAATAAAAAGATGTAGTATCATATAATGATAACTATGTTTAAGAAATTTAAACAGAGTTAGAATAGCACATCACATTCATAATTCTACATATCATTTTCACATACTATGATAGATGAATATTTCTATATCTTCAGAAATGATACGATAAAGAAATATTTGAGAAACAAGCATATATAAATGATAGCAAATTTCAAAGAGAATATTTCATTACATAAAGAAAATAACAGTAAATTGATAGAAATACCAGACTCATTAAGATATTATCCTGATGCAATTCAATATCCAGATCCTGCGCTTTAACTTAGAACAATCTTGAAGGTATAGAAATGCAACTCTCAAAAATAATTCACCATGAAATCACAAGAATCTTGTGCTTTAACTTAGAACAATCTTCAAGGTACAGAAATGCAACTCTCAAAGATAATTCACCATAAAATCACAGAATGTGATCCTTTATAAAAAATAAGATAGTCAATGGAGTACAGAAATGTATTATCCAAAGCCAAAATATTACAAATTCAGGACACCTTTCTAAATGCATGAAAGGGGTTTAAATAGGAAATTAACAAAACAAATTAACTATAACTTGTGCTAGAAACTATCATTAGGGATCCAGGAAAATAATTGCGATATAAAATAAAACAGATTCACTGAATTTATTTTGTATTCAATGTGCTGAGGTGGTAGATTTTAAGCATATATTTAACTTCGGTTGGATGACTCAGCTTTGAATGTAACTGAATAGTGTATGTGGCATCAGATAGCTGTGGAATGATGTAATTTATGGCATTAGAAAGGCATTTTATTGCCATCTTCTGACTTTATGGTTTGATCAAATGTGTCCATAGGACATCCCATGTAATTTCCTGTATTTTGCTGATCTTTTGATTCCTGTTGATTATTTCTTGCTTCCATCTGGTATCAGTTTCTTTCATCCTTGGCAATTTACCTGGAGTACAATCTGAAATTAAATTAGTAGCATAAAAGATATCATTTACTAATTGTGTTAGATTGTTCATTATGGCTCTGGCCCTTGACGTAGCACGTTCTTCTTTAATCAACTGTGTATCCCATTCAGAAAACAAAATTTCTTTATGCCTTTCTTCAATCCTGGGAAGATTTTCCTTCTTTCCTTGTTCCCAGTCCTGCCATGAGAGTCACATTCACGCATTCATAAGAATCAATTACCATAATTTTTTTTATTTTCCAATTAATGATACTCGTACAATCGGATATCGGCGATATTGAAATGTTAATGTAAAACTTTTCCCTTTGAATTTTCCAATTTCGATTAACCGATAAATATATGCGCGACACAAAATAGCGATTAATAAAGACTGACGATCCATCGCATCGGGTTTTTTGAAAGGAAGACAAAAGACCTCTCTTATTTTACACTGGTTTGCAATTAGCAATAAAGGTATATCGCATCGGATATTTCCAAAGGAATTGAATTATTCATGATTTTCACCGAAATATGATTGCGATTATGGCGAGACCCATTGCATCGGCACTTTTATAAAACAAGTGATCTTTTCTCTTACAAAATACGATTGCGATGTGTTGTATCGCATCGGAGTTTATGAAATAGACCGAATGAATGTTAACCTTTTCGAAATGCGATTGCGATAAGTTACATCGCATCGGAGTTTTGCAAAAGAAAAGTAAACCTTAAGACTCTACTGATTTGCGATTGTGATAAGTTACATCACATCAAAGTTTTGCAAAATAAAATTAAAACCTTAAGACTCTACCGATTTGCGATTGCAATTTAATTTATCGCATCGGGATTTTTAACATGAATACATTTACACTTTGTGCCGATGCGATATAAGACTTATGATTGATCGGATCGGAATAAATTCAATGTTACTTTTGTTCATTTGCATTTGAAATATGCGATATGCGATGCATTACTTTTAAAAAATGAATCTTTTTATTGTTTTATTTAAAATAATCGGATTTCCTCAAAATATTTTATTTCTATCTAAAAGAAAGGGGACCTATTTCTAAAATAAAATTTGTTCTAAAATTTCGAAATGGGGAGGGTTGTTGTACCGTACAACACACGACAAGGTAACAATTCAATCTATTTATGCTTGATATGACTAACAACTATGTGTGTATGATAGCACATAAGGAGACAATTAAAACAAGGGATAAAGAGATGGACAACAACATGGTATAGCATAGCATGTAATATTCCAAATTATCTTTCAGCTAGTCAGAATATTAATTTTTTCTTTTGTCATTTAGATAGATGAATAAGCGGGTAGGGAGACCCATAAATCTATTTAGTAGGAATAAAACCACTTCTCATGTGAATATGGCTCATTATATCAATTGAATAAAGAACCATTAGGTGTGAACAGGGGCTAAAGCATGTGGACAGGGTCAAAGTTGACGAGATCAACAACGCTGTCATGGAGGGAGTAGAGCATTAAAGGAGGACATCGCAGTTATGATGGAGGAGTGTATGCATGAGAGTAGCATATTTAATGAGTGGGACATAGGGTGAGGAAGCTCACGAAGCATAAAAGGAAGAGGATGGAAACCATGGAAGGCATTTTGATTATTGATATTGTATTGGTCTTGTATAACTATTTGCATGCTTCAACTATTTAGCGAAGTCTGTTGTGCCATTTAGCACAAGGGTGTTCTCGAGCGAGAATACTACCCTCATCCTCGGGGGACTTAGAGTTCCTACTCAGGAGAGTTATATTGAGCATCATTTCCACTATCCTTCATTAGGCCAAGCTTCACCCATCATCAAAAGCACAGTCTCTTCCAGGGTTTTGTTGTGTTGTAGGGTTGCAGTAGTGGAGGGTTGAGAAACCCAATTTCTGAGCTTGTTTTCCATTGGAGGGATCAACCCTTCATTCGGGGGGCTAGCAAGGGAGGTCCTTAAGAATAATTTTGACATATGGAAGTAGGCCAAGTAGCTACCATCACCTACAGTGAAGTTCCCTTAAGGAATCGTGTTATTTCATTAAGTAGCAACAGTGGAGATTTTAGTGCCCTAGTTGATGAGTTAGATTTCCAATGAGGGGATCAACCCTTCATCTGGGAGATATATTGGAGGAGTTCCATCTATTTTCTACATTATATCAGCCACCTCCTATCAGTTATCCATTTGCAGGGATTATTCAACCCTAGGGCTGCATTATATCATTCTTGTATTTTTGGTATTTCTGGAAACCCTTTCTGGGTTGTCTTGGAAATGTGTTTGGGAGCCTAGATCTCTATTATCGACATTTGTTCCCTCATAGATTTCGCAGTCATAGCATTCTAACATTTTATGTATTAGCAACATTTCATATTTTGATGTATTGGATCATGGGAGGCTTGTTTTCCCAGCTTGAGTGACCTTTTCCTCAAGACTTTGTACTTATTTTATGCTAATAAACATAATGGAAGGGTTGTATGATTGTATCATGTTTTGATCTATTGATATTCACTTCTATTTCCATTTTTATGTTTCATATTGTTTCTTTTCCTATTTTGGAATATTACAACAGTATCAGAGCATAATCTTGGCTCAGCTTGTGAGACATCACATCTATGTCATCAGAAGAAGAAGTAGCTTCTCACAGAAAGGAGAAGGTTTACAAAAGAGATAAAGGCAAGACTCCAATATCAGGAGAAATGAAGGGAAATGAGTTTTCAAAGCTTATTCTCCAAAATATGTAGGATAATAACAAAGAAATCAAAGAGATGAGGATAGAGAGATATATAGATTCTCCAAAAGGGTTTGAACATGAAGAAAGCTCCAAAATTTCACATCATTGGTGTGAGTATTCAACATCACAATTAGTTCCTCAACGCACTACCATGCCTACATTCCTAGCAAGAGGGAAGGAGGAAGGAGAAGCACAAAGGGAGGAGACTTTTGGTGACTATCTCCAAGAATATGAATCTCAATCTCAGAGGTTCAAAGAGCATATAAACTTCCAAGGGTTCTACCAGATCAAGGAAAATAGAAGACCAAATAATCACAATATAAGTAAGGGGTGCATGCAGCATACTTTGGGTAGATTATTTCTGCCAACTTTTGATGGGTCACCCAAGTGCACAACTAAGGCTTGGGTAAGGAAGTTGGACACCTATTTTCAGCTGCACCAAGTTTCAGAAGTGGAGGCCATTAAGGTAGTAGTGATGCACCTTGAAGGTAAGGCTCATGATTGGTGGTTTCATGGTCTTTTTACATTGAGTCATGAAAATGTAGCTACTTATGCAGAGTTCACTAGGAGGTTAGTGGAAATATTTGATCAAATATATTCAGAAACACCTTTGGTTGAGCTAGCCAAGCTCAAACAGTCAGAACCTTGGCATGAGTTGGTAGGATCCACTAGACTAACTACACTCCATAATTCTATTGAGAAGGTTAGAGACTTGCAAAGTACTTTTCCAAGGGCAAGAGCCCCCCTCCAGCAAGAGTTCTCTTCTCAAGAGGAAGACAATAAGATTTCTCCCTCAAGAGAGGACCAAGACAAAGGGTCTCTTACTGATGATGGGGTATTCTCCAATAATTATGAGGAAGAAGAGGAAGAACTGGAAATAGATACCGGTGTTGTAGCACCATAAGGAGTTCCATCACCACATGGAGATGGAAATGGAGCAATTGCTCCAACTAGAGGAGCCCTTCTACCCTTACAAGAACTTCTAAAGAATCTAAGATGTGGAGACCAGGGCACAATCCAGGAGGAGCATGTGTCAGTATTGATAGACAGTGGGACTAAGCAGTGGAGGAAGTGTGTCGTGGCATTGACTATAGTCTTGAGGAAATACACCATGATAGATCACTTCTTTGTGATCAAGACTCTTGACACCAATGTGATATTGGGTGTGTAGTGGTTGATTACATTGGGGAAGGACACCTTATACTGGGAGACTTTGCAAATGAAAGGGGAAGATGAGAAGGATGGCCAGCATCAAGTGAGTAGGGGCATACACACCTATCCATTCCAGGAGGTCTCTGCACTTAAGAAGGAGGCTGATTTGCACAATGGAAGTAAGGACAAATTAGTCCACTCACATATATAGTCTACTCTAGACCTTGATGTTTAATTACATGGAGGCATTCCACCAGGAAGGCCCCCTGATTGGAAAATGATCAAAGAGTTCTCACAACAACGTGCATCATTCATGGATCTGGTTGAGGAAGGAGCCTTGGGAGAAGCTAGCACAGCGCAGAGAGCATTTTATTGGCTCAAGGAAGGGATGATAAATTATCTAATATATGCATTCCATCTCTCACCCAGCTACTTGCGATGAAATATGGTGATTCAGGAGTATATGGTGGCACACACATGGTGTTAAAGGACTACCCCATAGCCTTGGAGAAGCAGGAGATACTTCCACACAGGAGGGAGTCTTCTAAATATGAAAAGAGGTTATTGGCACTCTTGCATGCATTGGACAAACTTTGGAATTTTTGGATGGGCAATGGCTTCCAAGTGAAGGTTAGCCCCCATAAACTTTAGTCTTGTCTTGGGAAAAAGCACCTACAAGGGAGGCAGCAAAGGTGGAGTAGCAATACTCCGGCATTTGGCTTTAGCATTGAGCATGTCAAAGAGGGGAGCTATGAGGTGACAAGGTGCTTCATTACAGAGATCGACAGTGTTATCATTGATGAGTATAGATCCATATTGGGAGTACCAACTATTGGTGGAGTATTCCAAGAACCTCTTCACATAAGGTGCTTGATGGGAAAGTGACAGATGGGAGATATAGAGTGGTGGATGGAGTCATCTATTACCAGGATCAGACCTTCTTGACTAGAGACTCCAATTTGAAGGAGAAGATTCTAATGCAACACATGAGGCACTCTTTTTCGGTCACACAGATTTAATTGGGACTTAATAGACCATCATGGAGAGATTCTCATGGGAGGGCCTCAAAGGGGATGTGCTCCAGCATATCAAGAGGTATGTAGTTTTATTGATGAATGAGGAGGAAGGCAACCACCTTACAATGTTGTTACAACCACCTCCCCTTTTGATAGAAATATGGGAAGGATCATCTATGGACATCTTCACCAGCTTGCCAACAATATATGAGGGTAAGTCTCTCTTGGGATTTCATGGAGCTCTAGGGAATATAGTCAGTGATGGGAATGGCCACTTCATAGAGGGCTTTGAGCAAGAATTTCTTGGTTTGGGTTACACTCAGTTGACACCAAATATCCTATACTACTTCCAAGCTTATGAGAAGCTAGTGGAAGCCAGCAAGTGGTTGGGTGGCCACTGATCATATCATGTTTTGAGATAGATAGGAGTAGAAAAATTCTGGTCTAACGTGAGGGACTATTTTCACCATCCTGTATGTCATATGAAATTTAGTCTATTTTTCCTTTGGATCCCATATTGTGATGAAATTCTATTCACTATATATGGAATGGCTTGGGAAAGAGAGGTTCCTGGAACCAAAGAGTGGAACCATGAGAGATTGGATGCCTTTTTCCTTCTTGAAGACAGCATTGTTGTAGCCCAAGAGTAGCAACAGCTCCATACATATCACAAATTGAGAGAGAGACAACGTGGGGTAAACAACTTGGCCTTTCATTTTTAGCCATGCAACCCCTCTACATTACAGAAGTAGGGGATTGGTGATTTCTTCTATGAGCTACCCAGGATGATCCATTTTGTTTCGATGATAGCATGGGGATTGGATTTTCTCATTGAGACTCCTACTTCTTCATGATGAGATCCATTTGGCTTATTTACCAAAGGCTAACTTGCACACTTTGGAGGATAAAGTAGGAGACAGATTGATTGGCAAGCCTCTGGTTCAATGGTGGAGACTATTAGATGGGGAGGCTACAGGAGGAGGAGAGGATATTTTGTAGTGTCCATCCTTGCATTTGCTTGAGGACAAGCAACATTTGGGAGGGGAGGATTGTAATATTCCAAATTATCTTTAAGCTAGTTGGAATATTAATTTTTGCTTTTGTCATTCAGATAAATGAATAAGTGAGTAGGGTGACCCATAAATCTCTTTAGTAGGAAGAAAACCACTTCTCATGTGAATGTGGCTCATTAGATCAGCTGAATAAAGCACCCTTAGGTGTGAACAGGGGCTAAAGCATGTGGACAGGGTCAAATTTGACCAGATCAACGACACTGTCATGGAGGGAGTAGAGAATTAAAGGAGGACACCACAATTATGATGGAGGAGTGTATGCATGAGAGTAGCAACTGTAATGAGTGGGACTCTGGGTGAGGAAGCTCACCAAACATATAAGGAAGAGGATGGCATCCATAGAATGCATTCTGATTATTGATATCGTATTGGTCTTGTATGACTGTTTACACGCTTCAGTTGTTTAGCGGAGTCTGTTATGTTGTTTAGCACAAGGGTGTTCCTGAGCGCGAATCCCACCCTCATCCTCGGAGGACTTTTAGTTCCTACTCAAGAAAGGTATATTGAGAATTATTTCCACTATCTAGCATTAGGCCAAGCTTCAGCCATCATCTACAACATAGAATCTTCCAGGGTTGTGTTGTGTTGTAGGGTTGCAATAGTGGAGGGTTGAGAAACCCAATTTCTAGGCTTGTTTTCCATTGGAGGGATCAACCCTTCATCCGGGGCACTAGCAAGGGAGGTCCTTGAGAATAATTTTGACATATGGAAGCAGGCCAAGTAGCTACATCATCTACAATGCAATTTCCTTCAATAATTGTGTTATTTCAGTGAGCAGCAAGAGTGGAGGGTTTAACGCTCTAGTTGAGGAGTTATATTTCTAGGAGGGGATCAGCCCTTCATCCGGGATATTTATTGGAGGAGTTCCATATATTTTATACATTAGATCAGCCACCTCCTATTAGCTATCTAGCTGTAGTGATTATTTAGCCCTAGGGCTGCATTATATCATTCTTGTATTTTGGGTATTTCTGGAAACCCTTTCTAGGTTGTCTTGGAAATGTGTTTGGGAGCCTATATCTATATTCCTGGCATTCTTGTGGCATTGTATCAACATATATATATATTCTAGCTGTTGTTATTCCCTCATAGATTGCGCAGTCATAGCATTCCAGCATTTTATGTATTAGCAACATTTCATATTTTGATGTATTGGATCATGGGAGGCTTATTTGCCCAGCTTGAGTGTCCTTTTCCTCAAGACTTTGTACTTATTTTATGCTAATAAACATAATGGAATGGCTCTATGATTGTCTCATATTTTTATCTATTGATATTCACTGCTATTTCCATTTTTATGTTCCATATTGCTGCTTTTCCTATTTTGGAATATTACATAACATGGACCAAGCCCACCATGAGCAAGAAAGGAAAATTTCCCTTCATAGAACATAAATCATTAAGAAGTTGAAAGTTGAATTAAAGAGTTGCAAATAAAATAATAAAATGCTCGTTAGAAAGCAGGAATAACATGCAAGGTTGAAAAATATGTCTAGAAAACCCACATAGATTCAACTAATCTTATAATATGCTAAAACAAAATACTTGAATCTATTCTAAAAATTGTGGAAACCAATTACGATTGCACAATCACATGAACAAGAAAGAGAAAGAATTTAAATTTCACAACACAAATATGTATCTGGGGAAAGTCTCAACAAAAAATCCCACTATCTGTATATTTCATTAAGTCAAGAATATGAAACTATACAATCCTATCTCCCTTCCTGAGAAACCTTGCATTATCTCTAACTGTCTCACTCTACTAACCTGTGCACAAGCTTCTCTTGGCACACCTTTCTCTCAAAATATCCATGCACAAAATTGTGCTTCCTATTGCTTGGTCTCACTAACTCGTGCTCACCAAAACAATTGATTAAAATTGTGCCTTCATTCATCCTTTTAAAGGAAAGTTTCTCTAATTAAGGAATGATTTATTTTAGGCCTTCTTCTAACTACATGCAACACCTGCACAATTTGGATTATTGTACAACTAATAGTACAATTCCCTTTAACTCAAATCTCAACTCAGTCTTTTATGAGTGAATTATCATTTATATGAATAATCATTGAATGTGAATTAAATCTAATACTGGTTCCTCCATCAGTTAGAACTAGTTAAACTGATTTTAACTCAAATAAATAAGTTAATTAATTAAAACTAAAAATAAAATGCAATTGGACCCCCTGAAACTTAGAGTGAACTCTACATGCCTCTAGTTTGACCCTCAACTCAAATTGATAGAGCTATCTAATTCTTCCCAACTCAATTAACTCATACAAGTTTTCATGTGATGTGGAATTACAATTTCCTTCTAATTTAATTAAGGGAAAATTAAATTAAAATCCCCTTTTTTATTACATTTTCAATATTTATTGTTGCCAATTTCAACGCTCCCTCTCAACATGAAAGGAATTAAACTCTATCCCGATTTGGTACCTTTGGAATGTTCTGCATGCAAAACTTCTCTCTAGTGTTGTTGTTATTTCAACTTCTAAAACTAAAAATAATCCAAACTGAATAAGTATGATGAATTTGTCACCAAATTCTATGACTACTACTTGCTACTTCACTATCTACTAAAAACTTTGCATTGTTGTTGAATCTTCAATGTGTCATCTGCACTACTGCCAACTCTTATTTGCGCTCCATTATCTAACTGTTGCTAGTCTCTTCATATGTTGTTATGACATTTGACTGCATCAAACACGATTTTTCCATCATGTTAATGATGTATTGTGGGCTCCCGTAGCAAGGTAATGATCCATGATACAAAGCATCTCAATGGACCCTTCCCAAATTTGTGCACCCTTAGGACTATTGCTTCACATCTCCCCACCTTTCACCTAGAGGTATGGCTTCATGTGCTCCCTCTACCCACTTGGCTCGAAATTCCCCCCTATTGGGGGTCTCTGTTTGAGTATATGCCTCTTAACTTTTTTCTTCTCTAATTGTGGTTGCTCCACAAATTTTTGATACTTCTTTTGAGGTTGCATGTTGAGAGGTAATTCATGCTCCCTCTCAACCACCAAGTCTCTAACATTTTCCTTGCTCCTCGAAGCTTTGCATGCATATTGTATATCAAGTGCATAGAGGTTCTTAACTCACACACAAAAAAAATTCATCTGTACCATGGTGATGTGTCTAAGGAAAACCTTTCCTTTGCTAAATATCACATCATCTGGGCACTCTAGAAACTCATATCTGTGTTGTAATTGTCCTGCCGTCACAAAATTTTCTAAAAAATTAAAAAAATTAAAAAAAAATTAAAAAAAATAGTTGATTTTAAATCGGCTATATCTCCCTCATTCGAACTCTAATTCAACCGATTGTTTTTTTTTTAAAATTTGGGTATTTTTTTGCAAGGAATATAGATATGCTATTTTTTTTGAAAAAATTACACAAAAAATTTCAGATCTGCTCTATAAACTCACTGCCCAAAAATTCCTTCTCTGATACCATGTAGAAAATCCACATAGATTCATCTGATCTTGTAATATGTTAAAAAAAAATACTTGAATCTATTATACAAATTACGGAAACCAATTATGATCGCACAATCAAATGAACAAGAAATAGAAATAATTTCAATCACACAACACAAAGATGTATCTAGGGAAAGCCTTGGTTAAAAAGCCCACTATTTGTATATTGCATTAAGTCAAGGATATGAAAAAATACAATGGTATTTCCCTTCCTGAGAAACCTTTGCACTATATTTGATTATCTCACTCTACCAACTTATGCACAAACTTCTCTTGGCACACCTTTCTCTCACAAGCTCCATGCACAAACTTGTGCTTCCTATTGCTTGGTGTCACCAAATCATGCTCACCAAAAAAATTATTAAACTTGTGCCTTAATTCCTCCTTTTAAAGGAAATTTTATCTAATTAAGGAATGATTTATTTAAGGCATTCTTATGACTTCATACACCACTTGTACAATTTGGATGATTATACAATTGATAGTACACTTCCCTTTAACTCCAATATCAACTAGGTCTTTCTTAGAATAGACATGCATGAGTTATTTATGATTGAATTATCAGTTATCTGATTGATCAATCCATTTGAATTAATATATAGTTTAATTCACTTGACCTCTCACTAGTTCCTCCATCAGTTAGAACTAGTTAAATTGATTTTAACTCAAATAATTAATTTAATTAATTAAAACTCAAAATATACTTCAACTGGACCCCCTAAAACTTAGAGTGAACTCTACATGCCTCTAGTTTAACCCTCAACTTTAATTTACTGAGCTAACTAAGTCTTCCCAACTTAGTTAACTCCTACAATCTGTCATGTGATGTGGAATTACAATTTCCTTCTAATTTAATTAAGGGAAAATTAAATTAGAATCCCTTTTTTATGCCATTTTCAATATTTCTTGTTGCAAATTTCAATAAGATGTTGCTACATAATATGTCATACATGGAAGAATTGTTGTACAACTTCTCAAGATATAGAATAATTTCATGTTAAAAAGTTTTTAAAGAAACCTTGAAAGGTTGCAGAGGAACAAAATCCATTGACATGTTGGAGCTATAGAGGAACATCTGAGAAGAGACTACCCAGACTACCAACAAAGGAAGAAAATTTCATGCCAACTCCAAGCACATGAACTGACAACCTTTAAAGTAGAAAGAAATGAGTGTGCATTCCTTAAAGCTCTTTGAAATGCTAAGAAGTACCTTATTGGACTAGTTAGAGGGATACTTAAATTTTGAGCCTTTTATACACCTCTAGAAGGACTCCGACTAAGAGTTTGTGCATATGTTGGTGATTGGAACTTTGAATACCAAAACTCAAAGGAGTGAGTTTGTTGAGAAATACTGGATGATGTGAAATGGAATATTTTTCATGTTTTTTTGTTATTGTTAACCATAAATTTTCTTGTTTCTTTTGTTAGTTGAGTTTGAACATGGCCATCTTGCTTTGTGTTATGATCATGTGTTACTATTGTGGTGTTTCTTTGTTTTCATACTTTATTCTTGCTTTTTTTATATGATTTGGTCTTGGTTTGTTGTTGGGTGTGAGAAAGGAATGAAAAGGATCTCATGGAGAAGAGATAAACAAAACCCAACCAGAAGTGTAAGGCCCTAATTAAACCTTGTACATTATAAGAATGATAGTGCAAGGAAGAAGAAGGTGACACAATCGCTAGGTGGACTTGGATAGGTACACATGAATAAAATAGATAGTGATATGACAATGAAAAAAATATCATACAAAGGAAGTTTTATTAACCTTAATACTATCTAGCATATGTATGTGTTATGTCTCATAAATATGTTAATGATGAAATGAATGTATTTGATGCCATTCCATTTAACAAGTCATTTATTGAGAATCATCCTAGCATAAGGATGATTAATTAACGTTATTAAAAATATGATGATGATGTGAATGATATGTTTGGGATAACATGATGAGGTTATCCAATAAGATCCCCTATCATGTAAGGGATCTATCAAGAAAGTATCTAAGAATGAACTCCTATTGTTAATTATTATTATGCTCATGTCCTTGTGAAATTTATGTGCTCATGTTTATATTATGTTTATGACAAGGAATTTTTGAACATTGTATCAATGAGTATATTAAAAACTAATTGTATTCCTTGGTCAACTTAATAGGCACATAATCCATTGGGTGTTGGCTTAGGGTTGAGAAACCACTCAATGCATACAATTCAGCTATTACCACAAATAAAATGCTAGTTTTCCACTTATATATTTGTTGAAAAATTACACCTACCTTATTGGAGGTGTGGTGATAAATAGTATTAATTTAGATAAAATTATACCTTGATGGTAGTTCCCACACTCATTTAGAGATGAGTGAGAGGGTGGGGGGGGGGGGGGGTGCTTATTGGTACTTGTAGGACAAGACCGCATGGAGCATTATATCCTCCACTGAGTGTTTTCCATGGTGGTGGAACTACTCAGTGAGCTGGAATTAGAGCTGGAGTGGATAAAGGTCGCATGGAGCTATGCAACATATATGCCACTATATGTTTGCTTCAGTTGATAAACCACTCAATGAAGTTGGTTAAAGATTGTATAGAGATAAGTACCAATTATTGGTTGGAAGAATTTCTCTATTGAAGTTATGATTTGAATTGATTTAAATTTTTTATGGTTAAAACTCATAAAGTAACTACTAGAGAAAGTGTGGTTTATTTTTATTTAAAAAAATTCACGGTGAATCTCATAATAATCATGTGATTATGACCTATATGAACTACTGAATTTCATAGAAAAAATACATATTGATGAATAAGAAAGAAAAAGTATCAACATGCTAATATCAAAATGTACAACATCATCATAATGAGGTTTAACACCTCAAGAACTAGGTCATTGCAATGATGTTGGGAACTTATGATATGCATTAATTTCCATATGAGATGGTGTGACTAATATGATCATGTTATTAAAGTAAGGCAAAGAGATGCCTTGTCTATGAAGACTCTTCTTGTGAAAAGAAGCCCTTCTATAAGATGGATCCCCCGAGGGAGTGGGAAGAAAAGAAGGGGATAACCAAAATTGGAAGGTGTGTGACTGCAAGGAATATTAAACTGAATCAAATTGGTTTCAAAAATTTCATGCGCATACTTAGTGGGGTCAGGCATGCATTGGATGTGTCCCAAGAAGCAGTCAGTTGAATTTGTTCCCTGAACGAGCCCTGAGTATAGTGAACAACATGGTTAGACATAACTATTCAAGATGTGGGAAGGTTTCTAAGATAAAGAGCTATAAATATAGGGCTAATTTTTTGTCGATATTATCTATTTTTATAACACTTGGGATGGTGTTCCTTTAAGGGGGTAGGGTTTGTAATATACCCCTATTATACCCATGCTTATTGTAATAATGGTTGTGATTGTAACACTAATGTGGAAGGACCATGAATGGCTTGAACTATGATTAAACATATGATTATTATTATATTTTTTATTTAATTAACACAAATGAAGCTTGGATAGCCTTATAGATCCTTGGTCTAAGGGAAAATTTTTACTCTTTTATTTTTTTTTAATCCATGACCCCAACCAACTAAATTAAAATACATATTTATTGGTGGTGTTTCAGTGGGTTATTCTTGTTTCTTTCATGTTAGGTGCCTATGGTGTTCCATGAATAGGTCCATACACACCTGATGAGGGAGGAAGTGGAAAACCACCACCTAACACCTAAAAAATATGGGATTGGATAGAGGAAATCCTTGACATTTCATGTTGGAATGTGATGAAAAAGAAGGGAGACACTTGCACAAAGGGATATGAAAGGAATCTAAGGAAAAGCAGAGGAGATAGCATTGTATGGAGAGGTATATTGATACAGGAAATGTGAGATGAGAGAAAGAGAAGTTCTTGGGAGATTTTGGGGACTTGTCCTGAGTCCTAGCTCATTGGTGTACATTAGTTCTAAGTACTATCAAAAGGAATTCAAGACTAAAGCGATGTGGAATGCGTAGTGGTGGAGGTATGAAATAGTTGATCGAGGTAGAGTTGGGTGAATTAATGAGTTGTAACCTAGAGTTGGCACACTATGATATTAATCATGTGCTCTATAAATCTAGGCATTGATCTGTTTGGTTATGTTTGAGGCATTGTTTTTCTAATCTCGTGTGGGTTGTATGAAGCTCAATGATTAAACAAAAAACTAGTGTAAACTTCCCTTAAGCAAAAAAATTCTTTTGACCTTGGATGTAGATCAGGGGTGGTCAACTACAAGAAATGTTGCAGTGTACCTTGCTTAAGGTTGGGAGGAGAGTGGAGATCACTCCTTTAGTTTTCAATATTTCCAATTCATCCATATAATTATTCTTGGATTATTGATGTTATATTACAATATGACTTATTGGAGTTATGATTGATGATCAATCCTATTTCATTTATATAAGGATGCATGAATCATTTTAAGTATGTGGATGTGATATTTATATTATTTTGTAGGTTGTATGATGTGATCCTACTGGGTGATCTAACATCACTGATGATTGATTTGTGATCTCATGAGTTTTTGTCATCTTTATATGTTTATAAGTTTGGGCAGCTCACTACCACAACCATTATGGTGGGTTGACTCATTAGGAGTGCAAATTATGTGTTTAGTGCATGGAATAACTCTACCTCATGAAGTTTTATAAGATATTTGCATGGTCATAGTACATCTGTTGCTTTAGATTCTGTCATGGTTTTGACTTAAATTACGAATCTATGTGTTTTTTGATATTATTATTATTTACAAAATTACTTACATGCATATGCATGATTTCTTAATATGCTTTAGTTGACATATTTTGGTGTGTGAATGGAGGTTGTAGGCTCCCTCATGTGAGGAGGAAGTAATATCGTGTATGTATGCTTGAAATTCCTAAGTTAATATGATATAACATGTGATTTAAATTATCTAATATGTTTACGATGGCTATTTAATTAACATGTTATGAAGGTTATCCATGTGTTGTATGTCATTTACGGTTTAATATAGATGACTATTATATATAATCAATAATAGCATTTTGTGGATGTGTGCATACATATAATGTTGCATTGTCTTGATCCACCTAGAGGAAGCATGTTATTAGAGCTTCCTAATGAATTGTTGTATGTGAGTGTTTTCATGGTTGAAAGGATTATAGAGCTTGTGTTTGTTAATGTATGTTCATGAACTACCAAGCTAATACATGCTCTTGTATGGATGTTTAATATGTAAGAGAATCATTACAATGCATGAAAACCATTATTTGGCATTATGTGACTTTTATGGATTTTTGTGCTTCAAAATGATGAAGGTTTGTGATTGATGTTGTGCATAGTATGTTATATTAGTAGATATGATATAGTTTGATTGGTACCTATTATGGGGTTTTCATCCTAATGATTTTTTGAAGCTACAAGAGCTTTGATAGCTATGGTACATCCGAGAGTTAAGGATTGATAGTAAGCATGTAATTGGATCTGTTTATTATGTTTCTAGCTTGAAACAAAGTTTGAAATGTTTGTTTCGAATGAAGGTTTCATTCCCATGGAAATATGTGTTCTAAGCAACATTTTGATCAATGGAAGTCTGGGTTAAGTCCCTGGAAATCCTTTAAAAATTATAAGTCTACATACTGCAAGGATCAAAATTGAATGCAGGGTGAGATCTATCATTGACATAGTTTCATATTAGGGTCGGATGCATTTAAAGTTCAATGAATGTATTTGAAAACCTGAAAATACGAGAAAGTTTCACTTGAGCACTTTTGTTGAAGTGTTGGATTTTAATGGATCCAGATATGTTGACTAGCTCCATTTATATCTAGGGTGGGGCCAATTTTGGGAGCCAAACAATTGGGAGATAGATCTATTTGTGAGCCAGATTTCGAATGAAATTCAGGGTGGACCTATTCGACAGACCTCTGGCACGAGGCCGAATGCATTGGGAAATCTTGGACATCTAGGAGTGAGAATAAGTTGTGTAGCCATATATGTGGGCCAGGGATAGATTCTGTGAATTTCATGATCTTATCTGAGGTGGGATCTACATAATGAAATAAAGTTTGAAGACCAGATTTAATGTGGAATTGTGGTTTTGTACGAAATACTCAACATGGTGGGAACCACTACCCAAGCCCAGGTGATAGGTGTCATGTAGGTCAAGAAATAATACGTGGATGCCACATGGTTGGTGATGAGGATATTTTTCTAACATGATTCCTTTATGGTGTGGCACATGGTAGGTAAAACCATCCCAGTTAGATGGTTAAAAAGTTTATTTTTGGGATGACACATGGCATCGTTATAGGATGGCATGTGGTAGGGTGACATCACCCTAATTTCATCATGATGTTAGAAATAAGTGAGGGAGATAGGGCATGTGGCTGTCAGGTGGTTCCATTAGGCATGCCACATTGTATTGTAGATAGAAGGTGTGACATCAAATCTTATCATTGGGAAACAAGAATGTTCTTATTCACGCCTTTCGTCTAGCGCCTGATGAAGAGCACTAAATGGGAAAATTTATAGTGATTGACGTTAAAATTCCCATCTCACCATGTCGGTTTGGAATGGAATTCCCCCTTTACTTGATGTGATGGCACATTGGCACTAGGTGTGGTTAAAAAAAGCACAAAACCGAAATGTCTCGAGCAGATGATGGGAAAGTTTTTGTTGCACCACGAAGGATTAAGTAGGGCATATTTAGGAGGTATGGTTTGAAGACGTAGTGGAACTATGGTTCGATGATGTGGAAAAAACCACGTTGGATTTTAAGTATATGGTAAAGCCATGTATGACATTCAACATTTCCACATGGTGGTGCATGTTGATGTGACAAAGTTTTAATGAGAAAATATTAAAAAGGGTATAAATTTCAATCCAAAAGTTGGATTGAGATAAAATATACATCACCCTAAATCTCTTGATGATTTTAATGCAATGATAATATCTATTTTTTATGATAAATTTTGAAAAAAGAGGATTTTTGTAACCCCAACTTCATAGCAAACCTTGAGGGTCGAGTTAATTATAAAGTAACACCTTCCACAACCCGTGGGAATACAAGGGGGTGGGAGGGTGTGTTACATGAGACACTTTAATGCATTGAACAAAATCATTCACTATATCATGGGTACATATGATTCAACTTGGTATAAATTATTGAAATGGGAATGTAAACCAATGGGTTAGTCATATTGATTTTAATTGGGCTAGAGATGGACATAATAAGAAGTTGGCTTTGGACTATATGTTTCATCTTAGATATAGAACCATAGTGTGGAACTATAAGAAGAATAAGGGTGTGTACTTAATGATAATTAGGGCTTAATTTAGAGATGTAGTTATTGCAATCACATAGTTTGTCTTGATTCATAACCTAATATACAATGCCAAATTTCCTTTTGATAATTTCACTATAGTGTAATTTTCCAATTAAAATGTAATACAAGTAATTGATAAACCTACTTCTCATAGTCAAAGGAAGGAAGTATATCTTCATGCACATTATTTCAAATAGTTTGTGTAAGAGAAATTTATGTCTCTTGTTTATTACAGGATGGATGATTAGATTCTTGATATCTTTGTGAAAACATTAACAAAATCTAAATATGTAAAAACTTGTGCTATGTTTATGTTTTATGAAGATGCAATAAAATGATGGGTAGGTTGCATGTGTAGAGATAATTCCATTTCTTAATTTCCTTGAGAGAAACTAACTTGGGAGTTTTGGGGTTATAGTGTAGAAGGATCTTTACAGCTTAAAGTTTCTAGATTAAGTTTGTCCCATTCTACATATAATCACAGGTTGATTAAGAGGTTGATTGTTTAGATATATCTCCTAGAATCAATCCTTACCAGGTCAACTAATGCATAGGTCAAGCCATAAAAACCTATATCTCATGAATGTCTAAGGTTATCAAGATGGAATATGAATTCTTAGTTTTAAGGGAGTTAGTTACACTTTTGGGTATATATATATATGATCCCATAAGCTAGTCAATAATATATTTTATCCTCCATATGTTTATCGATCCTCACTTTTGCTTAAGTTGGTATATTTTAACACCACCTTTCTCTCTTCAAATTCATAATTAATCACTTTTGTAATTCCTTGATTTTCCAACACCCTAGTGATAGTGTCAAATATTTATTGATGGAAAATTAATCCATTTTCATACTTTAGAAGCTCAACTTTCTAATCAACTCATATATATTTATTAGTTAATTCATGTGGTATATTTTCCATTGAGAAATATCTTCATATTTTCTCACATTCATATTCACATCCTCTACTCAAACATATTCACACCATAGAACAAAAAGTAAGATGATAAATCTATTATATTGGATTCAATTAAGACAATAATGCACACTAAAATTCATTGAAAAATGTAACATAAATTGTACCATTAAAATGCAAAGAGAAACTAAAATTGAAATTGGTCAAACTTCATGTAATCTCTATAATCCAATCCATATTATAATAATAATCTCTTTTGTCATTAGCCCCTTTAGAAAATTTCCATTTTTTTGTTAAACTTTTATACAATTGAAAAAAAAATATTATTTGCAATGAACATAACTATAAATGAAACTCTTTATCAAATGAATACATATAATTAAATATTATATAATAACCATAAAGTATGTAATTTCAACTTGTTCAAGCCCAAGCTTCATTGAATTCTTTTGATTTATTTGTTCTTCCCTAGTGTTCCTCTATTTTCTTATATTCTACATCATCTTTTGATCCCTCTTTACTAGAAAACATATAATTTGTTGACATATTAAAATGATACAAAAATAATATAAGCACATAAAATTAAAGGAATAAAGCATACAAATAATTTGGGATGAGCATTGAATATACACTCACATAACATTAAGATATATAGAGGTGCTTTGGTCAAATATGGCAATAATTAGTGGGGCCATTCTATGCAACTAGAATGATAACTATAGACTGAATGTTTGTAGTTGTTATAATTAATATAAATTAGCTATCAAACCATGATCAACACCATCATGACATACTCTCGTGTCAATGTATCCACATGGATGTGTGTAGATTAGGATGGGTCCAATTGAAATGCAGTAGAAAAAAAGAGAGAGTTAAAGGTGCTATTTTACATTAATTTATTTTTATTATGAATTTGTGGGTGTGTTTATTGATATTTAACTAAGTGCAACTTGAATTAGTGTAATAGGCTGAATTAGAGGAAAAAATGACAATAAAATCAGAGAATAAGAAGAGTTATAAGGGAAAGATGAAAATAAATAGGGGGGGAGGAGGAATAGGGAGAAGGAGAAGAAAAAGTGGAAGAAGAGAAGTACGGGGAGGGGGGAGGAGAATAAAAAGAAGGAGAGAGAAAGGGATAAAATAAGGAGTGAGAGGCAAAGGAAGAGGAGGGTAAGAGAAAAATAAAAGTAAAGAGAAAGAAGGAGAGGAAGAGAAGTAAAAGAAAGATGAAAAGGAAGGGGGGAGGGGGGGGGGAGGAGGAGGAAGAGGGATAGGGAGAATAACAAGAGAATTAGGGGAAATGTGGGATGCTTGAAGAAAGAGAGATAAATAAGGAGAGGGAGATGGAGAAAAATAGGAATACGAATATGAAGATGATGATGATGATGATGATGAAATAGAAGTATATGGAGAAAATATGAAGAATAAGGATAGGAAGAAAAAAAATAAAGATAAGGAGAGGGAGAATAAAAATGGGAATACAAAGGATAAGAGAAACTAAAGGAAGTGGAAGAAGGAAAATAAGAGGAAGGAATAAGAAGAGTATTACAAGAAAAAATGAAAGGAAAGGAGAAAAAGGGAAATGGAGAGGGAGAAGAGGAAGAGAATATATCAAATCTTAATTGAGATCCACAAATTTAACAAGATTGGAGAAAACGGGAAAACTATATTTACATTTTCCACGATGAAAATCTAATAGATTTAATGATGATCTTCCAAAAATCCCTTAAATTGTCCCATTGAGTGCCCCAAAAGCATCTATCAATTCCAACATGATATAACCCACAAGATCATGAGACGATAAAATGAAAGTGGCATTGTTTTCTCATTTTTTTTTTTGAAATGCAAAGACCTTGTAACTTGTGTTTCATTTAATTTATCAAATTTATAAGTTTTCACATCATTTTGTGTCATGTCACAGTGAAAATTTGTATGTAGTTTTGTGTTGCTACATTGTGATTTGTGTCAAAATGGGATATTTTACATGGAAATGTGTGATAAATTAGAAAAATAATAATAACTCAAGGAGTATTTGAATTATTGTGATCTAGGTGGATTTGGTGGCCACCCGCCTATTCCACTTGGACCCCCAACACTATTTCCTTTCAGTTTCCTAATTTCTAGCATAGTTTACTAATTTTGATAGTTTTTTCGGGTCCTGAACTTTGAGAGCCGTTTTGAGGTTGTCAATGGTGTTTTTTTTTTTTTACAAGAAAAGTCGTAGCTTGCGACAAGAGTTTGAAATCAAACATTGTTTTCCTCAGACAAATATTTCTAATTAGGTATCATATGCGCCAAAAAAAGATCATATGCCAAGTTACAATCCTGGGAAGTTGATGTTCCAACTAACCCCAATGAGGCCCACAAATGTTTGGTGCTTCATGTTCTAAGTTTAGGTTTTTGGATGTTTATGGTTTTCCATTATTTCTTGATGATAAAAAGGCTTGCGAGCCTCATTGTAATGCAGTTCCGAAGGCATGTAGTCATCACATCTCTTCTTAGAGATAAGCTACCATCACTTGAGCTAGTTGGTTTATCTTATGTATGTAAATGAATTTCATAAATTTTTATTTATTAATGAAAGTTTTGTTTCGTGGTGTCTTTGTGTTTTGGTTTGAATTTGTATTTCATTTTGTTCCTTCATAAATCTGAATTAATGGTTTCAAAGCAATCTAATCTTTCTCTATTTTTCTGTGTATGTCCCCAAGGAGGTTGCGGTATAAAGAGTTTGGACATGAACTGGTTGATCCATTATAAGACCAGAATCACCAACCTTGATGGCCTCCCATGACGGAAGAAAATATATATGATGGGGTAGGAGATCCTTTCAAATATTGCTTGAAACAAACCCTTGATAAACAAAGGAACATGATAATGGAAAAAAATTCCCAGATCCTTTGGTGGGTATCATTAGGCAAAGCATCTTCATCTAGCAATCACTTTGGAGGTGTTTCCCCCTTCAAGATATAAGTTAAATTTGAAATTCCTATGCTTGAAGGATAAATATATGAATATGCCCTAGATAGATGCTTAAATCTACTAGACGGATTTTTTCGATCTATAATTTTTCCGATAGGGTAAAGAATATTTTTTCACTCCTTAAAGTTTCCCCTAATGTCAAGGACTAGTGGGAAACTTACTGTGAGAAGAGGGATGAGGAGGAACCCTCACTATTTTCAGTCGTGCCCTCCTAGAATTCTTTCTGAGATGACATCAAGGAACAATATTACCCTGTCAGGAGCTATGAAGGTAAGTACTTAAAGTGGACCACACTATGATAGGGAAGAGACCAAGATGTGCCAGAGTTCATAAACATTTTCAATACCCTACGCACGAAGTTGGGTATCAAGGATTCTGAGAAACATATAATACTAAAGTACCATGGTTGTCTGAAAAAATACATACAAGAAGAAATTGATTTCATGTACGTTGCCTCACTTCGTGCAACATACCGATATGTTACGAGGATCGAGAAAAAAATTAAATAGAATAAGTGAAATAATGGATATGTGAATCTGAAGCAGGGAAAAGGAATCTCCAAACCATAGAAGAAAGGATAGGGGCCAAGGTGGAGTGACCCAGGAAAACCCATCAAAGCCACAAGAAAATAATAGCACCACAAAGTCGAAGAATGTTGTGAAACTAGCTCCAAGAATAGAAGAAAAGAGATATCAATGCCTTAGGAATAAGCCACTTCGAGGGGGCAACCTCCAATACATTACATGAATGAACAATTCTTGGATGATATAAATTACAAAACCTCCTTTCTATATATAGGAGTCCATGGGGCCACAATGTAATCTTAGTGGGGCCACAATGTAATCCTAGCCGACCTAACAATAATAATTTAAAGGCACAATAATAACAATATGGGGGTTATAAGGGTACAATAATAACAATAAGGGGGTTACACTAACAAAAATAAGGGACTATACCAGTAATACAGGGACCTAACATGCCCCTCTCCTTCAAAAAAATGTTGTCCTCAATGCTTGAGTAGCTCTTGGTGCTTCTGTATAAAATTCTCATCCTCCCATGTAGAATCTTCAGTGGGTAAGTTATTCCACTTGATGAGATACTCTGAAATTGATTGATTTTGTAGCTGTTGAGTTCTTGTTTCCGTGACCGCTTCACGTTCTAATATGATTTTTCCTTCCTCATCAAGTTCTGGAAATATTGTTTGAACTGGAATATTTTCACCTATAACTTTCTTTAAGCATGAAGCATGGAAAACTGGATGTACTCGTGAAGAAGCAGGAAGCTCCAATTTGTATGCCATAGTACCAATCTTCTGCAACACCTTGTAAGGACCATAGTACTTTGGCGATAATTTATTATCCTTCTTAGCTTGCTTAAGGGACATTTGTTTGTATAGTTGTAGCCATAAAAATACCCAGTCTCCTACATCAAAACCTCTCTAGTTGTGATGTTGATCTGCCTGTTGTTTCATTCGATTTTGTGCCAAATTCAGGTTATCCTTTAAGAGCTGGAGAACTTCTTGTTGATGCTCAATGTGATCTTCCACTGCTTGAACCTTCGAATTTTCTCTTAAAGATGATTTGATGGACATTGGATGATATCCATAAAGTGCCATGAATGGGGTCATTTATGCTGCAGTATGGAAGGAAGTGTTATACCACCATTCAGCGAGAGGCAGCCACTTGACCCATTATGTTTGTTTATAAAATACAAAACAACGAAGATATCCTTCCAAACATTTATTTACTATCTCATTTTGACCATCGGATTGAGGATGATAAGATGAGTTATGAGCTAATTGAGTACCCAAACAAGAAAATATCTTCGTCCAAAAATTTCCAGTAAAAATGGGATCTTTGTCGCTCACAATAACCCTTGGGTTTCGATGTAGCTTTTGAATTGTGTCCATAAATGTAGTAGCAACTGTACTTTCTTTAAATGGATGAGATAATGCACAAAAGTGTGCATACTTGGTAATTCTATCAACTACCACCATGATGACACTCTTTCCTTCAGACTTAGGTAAACCTATGATAAAATTCATTGAAATATCCTCCCAACATTGACTTGGAATGGATAAAGGTTGTAGAAGACCCGGGGTCTTAATTGTCTCAACTTTATTCTGTTGGAAAATCAAACATTCTGCCACAAAATTTTGAATATTAGATTTAAGGCCATCCCAAAAAAACTCTTTCTTCACCCTGTGGTAAGTTTTTAAAAATCCTGAGTGTCCTCCTAAAGGAGAAGTGTGCAATTCCAAAAGAATATTTTGTTTTAGTTGGGAATTATTACAAAGATATAAGCGATCTTTGTACCATAAGGAATAAGTTTTCCAACTAAATGTATCAGATGTACTAGGATCTTGCTGCAACTTTTGAATGGGTGTCCACACTTCTTCGTCCTTCTTCCATTCATCCCTTGCTTTGGTTATCCAATCTGGTTGGATAAAAGAAATGGCACAAAGCAATGCTTCCACCTCTTCATTCTTTCTTGAGAGTGCATCTACAACAGCATTTAGCTTCCATTTTTTGTAGATTAATTCAAAGTCATAACCCAACATCTTTGTGACCCATTTTTGTTGCTCTTATGAACATAGTCTTTGTTCCAAAAAGTGTTTAAGACTATCATGATCAATTTTTACCTTGAAGTGTCTTCCCATTAGGTAAGTTCGCCATTTCTTTAGTGCATGCAGTATTGCTAACATTTATTTCTCATAAATATATTTCTGTAAATACTTTCCTTTGATTAGACAACTTTCAAAAGCAATGGGTCTTCCTTCTTGCATTAAAACAACACCAATTCCACTTCCTGAGGCATCAAATTCCACAATAAAGGTTTTTGTGAAGTCTGGCGTAGCTAAGACCGGTGCTAGGCACATTGACTCTTTAAGATGTTCAAAGGCCTTAGTTGCTTCAGGATTCCATGAAAATTCATCTTTCTTCAATAATGTTGTTATAGGTGTTGTTATTCTCCCATAATTCTTAACAAACTTGCGATAATACCTTGTTAACCCGAGAAATCCTCGCAACTGCTTTATGGTTGTGGGGACTTTCCATTCTTTAATGGCTTTAATTTTGTTAGGGTCTACCTTAACACCCTCGTGAGATACAATATAACCCAGATGTTCCACCTCTTGTACTCCAAAGAAACATTTGGATGTTTTTGCATATAATTGTTTCTCTTGCAATAGTTTGAGAACCATGTCAACATGTTGAACATGATCCTTCCAAGACCTGCTGTAGATTAGTATATCATCAAAAAATACAAGCATAAATTTTCTAAGGAAGGGTTTGAAAATGGAATTCATCAAGCCTTGAAATGTAGAAGGTGCATTGGTAAGTCCAAAAGGCATGACCAAAAATTCATAATGACCCTCGTGAGTTCGAAATGTTGTTTTCGGAATATCTTTGGTCTTCATTCTATTTTGATGATATCATGAACGAAGATCCAACTTGGTAAAATAAATTGCTCCATGTAATTCATCCAATAATTCATCAATCACAGGAATGGGAAATTTATCTTTAATGGTGAGCTTATTGAGCTCCCTATAATCCGGACACATGCACCATGATCCATCCTTCTTGTGTACCAATACTACAGGAGCAGAGAAAGAACTTTGGCTAGGTTGAATTATACCTGCCTCTAACATTTCTGCAATCATACGTTCAATTTCCCTTTTTTGGACGTAAGGATATCTATAAGGCCTGATGTTTGGAGGAACACTTCCTGGAATCAAATGAATAGCATGATCATGATCACGAATAGGTGGGAGTCCTTTGGGAGTTTCAAAAACCTTGGAATGATTGTCCAAGACTTTTTGGAGATCTACAAAAATAGATGATTTTGATGTTGGAACTTCTAGTGAGCATAATTGTGCAATTATGCCTCGTTGTTCTTTCTTTAGAAGCTTTGTCATGAAAGTAGAGCTTATTATCTTTCCCGGCTTCCTTGCAATACCCCATAATTTGACTTCCTTTCCTTCTGAAAAAATTTCAAGAAAATTTCTTGAAAACTAAAAGCTACCGTCCCCAAAGATTGTAACCATTGTACTCCTAGTACAACATCAGCACCTCCCATAGGAATGGAAAGCATTGGACTATTCAATACATATTCCCCCATGGTTAGCTTGATATTATGGAATTTTCCAGAGCAATTTATGGTTCCTCCATTTGCAACCATCACTTGACATTCTGGTGCTGGGTATAGGAAACAATTCAATTCCTTGGCTACCTTACAATGAATAAAATTATGGGTACTACCTTAATCAATCAACACTATTACCTTTTTCTTCTTGATATGTCCTTCTATCTTGAGAGTTTGAGGAGTGGTAATTCCTGCCAGTGCATTACACGATATGGTCGGATTCATTTCTTCCTCTTCTAGGGCTGGTTCCTGGTGTATATCCTCTTCTTGTTAATTTTCTTCTTCCTCTTCACAATCTATGTAAAATAATTTCTTCTCAGCACACTTATGACCTTTAGTGTATTTGCTATCACAACTGTAGCAAAGCCCTTTTGCTCTTTTTTTTTCCAATTTTTGTGGTGTCAACCTTGTAGGTTGTGGAAATCTAGGAGTAGCAACACTTCCCTCTTTATAGAAGTGAGTGGTAGGCTTCCTTGTCGCCATAATTTTACATTCAATTTTTCTTGCCAACCTGAATGCCTTCTCCAATGAATTAGGTTCCAAAATGAAAACTTCATGTTGGATGTTATCCTTTAAAGTATCTATGAAGAGATCAATCCTGTGTTCCTTTGGAATATCAGTTACCCTTATATTCAATTTTTGGAAGTCCTCAATGTGCTCCCCCACTAAACCCTTTTGTTTGAGATTTATCAATTGGCTAAAGAAGGTGTTGCTATTTGTATCCTCATAATGTGCTATCATTTCCTCCGTAAAAATTGACCAAGTGACAATTTTTTTACGGGAGCAAAGCCATCGATACCATACAAATGTATTTTTTTCTAAATGTAAAGTTGCAATACATACCTTTTGTGTGTTTTGCACGTTATGGAGATCAAAATATTGCTCCATCTGTAGTATCCATGTTACAGGATCCTTTCCATCAAACTTCCTCATATCCATTTTTGGAATATGGTGGTTCTTCCCGCCAACATTAGAGTTTATGAAATCACGATTAACATTTATTTTTTTCTCATCATGAGTTTCCTCTACTATATTTTCACCATTGGAAAACATTTCTTGTATCAACTTTGTCAAACCTTGCATGTCTGCTTTTAGATCATTCTTCATGTTTTCCATTTTTTCATCGATCTTAGCTTCCATTCCATCTATCTTAGATTCCATGCCAGCTTCCATGCCATCTATCTTAGATTCCATGTTTTTCTTCAAACCATCCATCTTAGTTTCCACACCTTTCTTCAAAACTTCCATGTCATTTTTTGTTGCTCTTTGCGAGAGCGAAATTTGTGCGCTTGCTCTTGTGATTTTGATATTTCATGTTGCCATTCTTCGTCTTCATGAGTCATAGTAGAGCCTTCTAAAGGCTTAATGGGTGTTGAATTATTTTTAGGGTCCATTTTAGAATCCAATACTGATATCTATTCTACAATATGCCCTTGGAATCAATTCAACTTGATTCTTCAAACAAGACTTATGCAATTCGGGAAAAAAAATACACACTCTTTACTTGCTTTTGAGGAGCTCTATATTGAAATTTAATTATCTCTACAATTGTAGATCCTCAATATCTAAAATTTGGACTCGTAGTAGCCCTCTGAAGCTTCTTTCAAATGTCACAAGTCTGATCTAATTTGGATTCTTCAAGGCAAAGTTATGTCCAATCTCCCACAATGACCCAATTATGGACTGGTTCAGTAGAGCAAACTTGTATGAATTTCCACGTGTCACTGTTTCCTCCTTTGGCTCTGGAATTGACAGAAAGGACACTATAGTCCGTGTACTTGTGGCCACTTTTTACATCATTCGAATATGATTCTCAGAGAGAGAGTTATGAATATTTTCCCATGATAACCTCTTTGAGATGAAATTTGGGAGCCTGAAAAAGACCTAACTTCCACAGATCATATCTCCGCAAATATTGTGAACCAAGCTCTGAAATTTTGCAATGATGTTCCTTAGGATTTCGGCTTCGCACTCTAAAAATTTAGGCTTCTAACCTTCGTAGAAAAAATTTTATAGCGAAAATTCCATGATGATCGGTTTGGAACAACAAAAACCCTAGAATCCAAAGCTATGATACCAAATGTTGTGAAACCAACTCCAAAAATAGAAGAAAAGAGATATCAGCGCCTTAGAAATAAGCCACTTCGAGGGGGAAACCTCCAATACATTACATGAATGAACAATTCTTGGATGATACAAATTAAAAAACCTCTTTTCTATATATAGGAGTCCATGGGGCCACAATGTAATCCTAGCCGACCTAACAATAATAATTTAAGGGCACAATAATAACAATATGGGGGTTACAGGGGTACAATAATAACAATAAGGGGGTTACACTAACATCAATAAGGGACTATACTAGTAATATAGGGACCTAATAGCACATGGGACCACAAGAAAATAATAGCACCACAAAGACAAAGAAGGACACCAAAAAGTGGTGTGAGTTCCACAAGAACCCCACCCACAACACAAATGAGTGTCGCGCTAAGCAGTTACTTATGGTATAGCTAAAATCTTTAGATTCAAATGCATGTTTTGAATCTGAGCCAAAACCCAACAAGGGGAATGATAAGGGGAATCATATTATTGAAGCAGAACCTAGTGCCATTTTTTCTACCACTAAGGTCCAAAATATTGAGCCCGAATATCCAAAGGAGGGGGAGCGTATCTTCCACTCACATATGTGCATGAAGGGTTCTCCGTCGCAGTTCATTATCGACAGTGGGAGCCAAAATAAGCTTATCTCAATAGAGGTCATGAAGTGATTGTTCTTGCCAACCACACCACACCCATAGCCATACACCATCAGGTGCCTTCACCAAGGACGAGATCTTTGTGTCCGCTAGCAGTGTCAGCTTCCCTACAGCATCAAGCCCTTCATAGATGAGGTATTGTGTGATGTTGCTCCTCTTGGAGTATGTGACGTTTTATTAGGCAAACCATACTTTTTAAATTTTCATGTTGTGTATGAGTCCATACCTCACACTGTTATTATTAATTTGGGCATAAAACTATACAAGATACCATAGGTGGCCCTTCCTACTGCCATTTCTTTGATCTCTGCTAAGAAATGAAGTAATATCATCTCCCAGACTGGGAAATTTGTTTTCTTTTCGATTCACTCTCGAAGTAAGGGTAATATCATGGCCACATATAGGGCCCCCGGAAAGGGTACCCCCGCACAATAGAGGCGATTTAACAAGGTCATGGAGGAGTATAGGGACATCTTCTCCTCACCCACAAGGGTACCCTTGCACTATCAAGTCAAGTCATTCAAAGGATATAGCTCATGGGGAACCTCTAACCAATGGGCTAGTATATTGCCATTCCATTCTGGAAAAATGAGGAAATCAAGTGGAAGATATAGGAGTTGCTACAAAAAGGGAGAAGTTGACCAAGTTCCTCACCTTGTGGGAGCCAATTGTACTCGTATAGAAGAAGGATGGGACCTAGATAATATGCATTGATTATCGAGCATTGAATAAGATCACTGTTAGGAACAGATACTCAATCCCATGGATTGATGACCTTCTAGACCAGCTCAAGGGGGCCAAGTATTTCAACAAGAGTGATTTGAATTATGGATATCACCAAGTTCCTATAGAACACACAGATGTATGGAATATTTCCTTCAAATCCAAGGAGGCCTCTTTTAGTGGTTGGTCATGCCTTTTGGGTTGAAAAATGACCCTACAACTTTTTTGAGGTTGATGGATGAAATCTTGTGGCATTTAAAAAACTTGTCCATGGTTGTATATCTGGATGACATCCTCATCATCAGAAAGAGTTGGAAAGAGTACTTGCAACATATTCAACAGGTCCTTCAAACCCTACACCGGCACAAACTATGTGCCAATTTGGAGAAATGTTCCTTTGCCATGAATATATCTAATATCTAGGCTACATAATTGATGAGCAAGGCATGTATGTGGATTGGACTAAGATACAAGTCATTCGGGATTGATCGACCCCGAAAACTCTAATAAAGCTTCACATTTTTTTGGGCCTTACCAATTTCTAACAAATTTTTGTGTTGGGTTCTCTCATATCACTCGACCTTTAAGTCAATTTACCAAGGGTGGAGCAAAATATTTTTGTTTTTGGTTCAGTACACAACGAAAGGCATTTGTTGAGCTAAAACATTTCCTTTTATGTGCGCTATTGCTAACATTTCCAAACCTACAACAACCATTTGAAATTGATATATATGCCTTCAACTATGCTATTGGTGTAGTTTTCATCCAAAAAGGGAATCCAATGGCCTATCATAATGAGAAACTCTCTGATACTATTCATAAATAACCCACCTACGATAAGGAGATGTACTCCATCATGTAGGCTTATGGGTAGTGGAAGCATTACATTTTTGGGAAGGAGATGATCATCCACACAAATTACTGACCTATTCAGTTTATATAGACACAAGGGAAGTTATAGAACAATCCCCATAAAAAATGGTCCACATACCTGTGACAATTCCATTTGAATATTAAGTACAATAAGGGAAACACCAATAACATTGCATATTTCCTCAGTCGGCCCCCAGTTATGGCACTAACCACTGTTCTCAACTCTTGTGGGAAGAATACTTTTGTATGGTTGCAATTGTGTAGAAATGATCTAGAATTTTCCATCCACTATCATATGTTGATGGATGGAAAGAAAGTATTATAATTCCAACTCCAGGATGCATTTTTATGCAACCTAGGGCACCTTTGTGTTCCTTTAAGGTCGCGTGCCAATATAATTTGGGAGACACATTACAGTCGAGTTACAAGACAATTTGGTTTAGAGAAAAACATGGAAGTACTGCGGAAGTAATTTTATTGGCCAAAAATATGACAAAATCTTGGAAATTATATTAGATCCTACACTACATGTGCCATGGCCAAGCCAACCATTAAGAAGTAATTCTTGCACACTCCTTTTCCTACTCCTATCCAAACTTGGGTTTCGATATCTATGGACTATATGTATGGCCTTCCTTCTACCAAGCATGGAAATGACTATGTATTTGTGTTCATTGACATATTTTCTAAGATGGATATATTGATGGCTTGCAAGAAGAGCATCACAACAGAAGACATTACCAAACTCTTATTTGAATGAGTGTGGGTACATTTTGGGATTCCACAAACCATTATATCAGATCAGGATAGCAGGTTCCTGAGCATCTTTTGGTCAAACATACAATCAGTTTTGGACACTAAACTGACCAAGTCGATTGCATTACATCCTCAAATTGATGGCCAGATAGAGGTTGTCAACAAGATTATAGTGCACATAATACGCATGTACAACTCCAAGCATCCACCAACATGGGATGAGAGTCTTCCTTATGCGAAACATGGCTATAACAGATCTCTCCATAGCTTGACTGGCCATAAACCCTTTCAAGTGGGCATGACACTTCAACTACTATGTCCCATTGATTTTGAAATTCCTCTTGCGACTACATAGGAAGAATTTGTACATGTTTATTCCAACGTGTATAAATCCACCAGGTTTATTGAATGCATCCAAAAAATCTACTAGCAGGTTCATGATATCCTGGATAAATCCAATTCCAAGTACAAACAATGTCATGATCAACATCGGGTGTCACAAATTTTTCATGTGGGCAACAAAGTTTGGTTGCATTTGCAAAAGGAATTCCTTAGCGGAGCCCATCAGAAGCTTAAACCACTTCAATATCAGTGTTACACCATCACTAAGGTTGTGGGTGATAATGATTTCAAGCTCAACATTCCTCCATTCCTTATCTTGCACCCAGTGTTCAATCTGGACTGCCTTCGGCCATACTTTCCACCATTGTTTGACACATCAGACATTTTCGAGCAACTGACGCTAATAGAGCTCAACCCAAATTGCACTTAATAGGCCACAACTGATTAGATCATGGACACAAAAATTAAGAACACTTGCCAACAGAGGATCCAACTGTATCGGGTTGTTAAATTCAACCAGCGATTGCACCAAGGAAAGTGGCTCACTAGGGACCAAGTTCAACAGAATTTTTCCCATCTCATGGAGGCACTCAACGCAATGGGGACCATTGCTTCCTAAGGGGGGAGGACTGATCTAGGTGGATATCGGTAGCCACCCACTAATTCCAGTTAGACCCCAAACACTATTTCCATTCAATTTCCTAATTTATGGCACAATATACTATTTTTGGTAGTTTTTCTAGTCTTGAACATTTAGAGTCATTTTTAGGCCCTAAACGATGATTTTTAGAAAATGGGAAAAGCCATAACCTACGCAAGCAATTTGTGGTCAAAATTTGTTTCGCGAAGATAGGTATTTCTAACAAGGTATTGTATGCGCCAAATACATATTGTATGCTAGAGTTTCGACCCCAGGTAGTTGATGTTCAAACTAACCCCAACAAGGCTCAAAAACTTTTGGCGCTTCATCTTCTAGGGTTAGGTTTTTGGATTTTTAGGGTTATCCATTGTTTCTTGATGATAGAAAGGCATATGAGCCTCATTGCAGCACAGTTTAGAAGGCATGTAGCTGTCACATCTATTCTCAGGGATAATCTACCATCGCCTGAGATAGTTTGTTTCTCTTATGTATGTAAACAATTTTCAACAGTTGTTATTTATTAATGGAAGTTCTAATTTTGTTTGTCTCTATGTTTTGGGTTGAATCTAGATTTCATTTCGTTCCTTCACCAATACGGATCATATTGTTATTCATTCATAATTAATGATTATATTAAATTACTTAAGAAGGGACCCCAACCTAAAACACCTACCTGCATCAATAAAACCTAAAATTTATAAAATCTTAGAAAAAATTAATATGAACACAATTTGTGGGGGCTACAAACTTTTGTTAAAATGTGCTATTAAGTTTAATACAATAGATGTCACCAAGTTAGCCCTAAGGGTTAGCTCAATTGGTCGAGTTCCCATTGTTAAAGCACCTTGCTAATGGGAGGTCATGGGGTCAATTGTCCTTCATGCTCTTGGGGTTAGGCCTTGTTAATGATTCAGCGGGAAGTGATCCCTTTGGGTGTATCCGCCTGGGTAGTTTTCGTTGATGTAGTTGCCACCGGTATTTGGTTCCCATTGTTAAAGCACCTTGCTAATGGAAGGTCAAAGGGTCAATTCTCCTTAATGATCTTGGGGTTAGGCTTTGTTAATGATTCGGCGAGAAGTGGTCCCTTTGGGTGTATCTGCTTGGGTAGTTTTCATTGATGTAGTTGTCACCGATAAAAAAAGTAAAATAAATAAATAGATGTCACCAATATAGCGACAAATAATTTACACGTCTATTATATTGGACTTAATAGCACATTTTAACAAATATTTTTAGTCCCTACAAATTGTGTTCAAATTACATTGTTTCCAAATTTGAATATAAACATGACCCAAGTGACAACTTTTAGGTGTTATTAACGCAGTTAGGTGTATTAGGTTTGGGTTCCTTGTTAATTAATTTAATATCATCACAATTAATGATTAACAATAACTTAAATATTTATTGATTTATTATTATTATTTTAATTTATCACACGTTTTCATGTAAAATATATAGTGACTAAAAGAATTGACAACTAGACTAGGCTTATAATCATGGGACATGGGATCAATTCCAAATGTTGCAACTATAACTTCTAGGTAAAACCACAAGCACCCACCACATGACTCATGGGTTAAACTAAGGTATTTGATCTCATACTTTACATAATACATTATAACAACAACCATCATCAATTAAATTCCCTAACAAACTAATTATAGTTAATAATATTAATAAAAAACATTAATTAATTATTAGTTACTCTTTGCAACATAATTATATATTAAAAAAAATAAAATTTTATTTAAATATTTGCTCAAATGAATTAATTTTGAGCCATCCCTAACTTAATATAGCTACCAACATAAGAGAAACCAAATAAGGCCATTAACATAAGTAACACATTGGGCTATGTTGCATTATAGTTTCTTCTAGAGTGATGTTTTGTTTTAACTGTTATCTATGTGCTTAAATTTGCACCAATATAAAGGATTGCAATATGAAAGACAAGTGCATTTACTTCTTATATGTTAATTGGTTTTTATTTCGTGTAGGATTTAATTTAGTTTATGAGCAACCACATTTTTGATGTAAAAAATATGTGAAGCTCCTAATTTAAGTTAGGCATGTGTAAACATGGGTATTAGATTTTTTTATTAAAATTTACGAGTCTATTATATTCATTCACGACAACTAAACTATAGACAGGAAATGCAAAATAAATTGTTTTCTACCATATATTGTAATGCATATTCTAACTACAATATTGTTTTTAACATTTCACATAATAAAATAACAATTTAATATGAATAAATAAGAAGAGTTATATGGTTTTTATTTATTTTTTCTTAGATGTAATGGATGACAAAAGTGTTTTGGTGGATAATGGCAATGGTTGAGCAATGGGTGGAGGATAGAAAAATCTTTACTCAATCAAATCTCTCTCAAAAAAAAGATTGAGATCCCCGGAGTGTATTGCACCAAAATAATTGACTCAAAATGGAAGTGAATGGTACCTACAAGTGAAATTTAACAATTTATGAAGGCTAGATAAAAACATAAAAGTCAATGCAAGCAATAAAAGAAAAGAGAGGAAAATAAAAGAATTAATTGAAGAATATAAATGAAAATAGGAGATTAAAAGAAAAGGAATGGGAAAAATAAACTTGTCCCTTAGCTTTCCCATTACCCCCTAGCTCTTATGTGTCTTCTTATAACTTGAAATCACAAAGGGAATTTTGATTTGGTGGCCAAAGGGGAGGAAGCACAAGAGCCATAAGTTAAATTGTAACCATAGATTGTTGATATAGAAATAGAGAAACCATTTGAAGTTGGTTTTCCAATTTGGATTTCCAAGGTAAACATGTCATCTATTGTGTTTTGAATGGTTTGGATATGTATTTGTGTTTGTGGGAAGAAAACCTGTGGGAGATTTATTTCTTGTTTCCTATGCGTTAAAGATGTTTCATGTAGT
This sequence comes from Pinus albicaulis, assembly GCA_034641835.2. Classification (NCBI taxonomy): domain Eukaryota; kingdom Viridiplantae; phylum Streptophyta; class Pinopsida; order Pinales; family Pinaceae; genus Pinus; species Pinus albicaulis. The sequence goes on from CM076572.1 coordinate 737,764,422, forward strand.
CAGACTAATGGTTTAATGGTGAATTCTTAGCGATATCTTTGTTAGTTTTTTCCTTTCTTTTTGGTTATCTAGACCCACAAATTTTTGAACCAATGACCTTCACATAAGGATTTTTTTTATAACACACTTTGTCACGAGTTGTCCTACACTATGCAAGCCTTTAGAAAAGGACATGGGGGTGGTATTAGATCCACTTATGAGTGTATGGTTCATGAGACCATTTAATATAATCTCTTTGGTTGCAATTTCATGTCTGACTACTATCTTAAGATTCCCTCATGATTCTAGGCTTGGCCCTCATGGGATTTGAATCTTAGCCAATGGTGAAAAACCCCTTGCTTTCCACCTTTGGATTCAACCCATTTGGGCCTATAGATTTTTTATTTACTTATAGTTTCATCATTTATTATAAATTGGTGAATATCAATAACTCCAAATTAATCTCCATTTAATGTACTCTATGATGAGAGATCTATGGTTGTGATTAACTATCTATTTCATTATTTTAATTGAATTTTTGATTTTGATGTAAAATTTAGTTATTGTTAAAGCATGCATAGAAATGGTTTCCTCATCCACTGACATGAACAACCAAGGTTCATTTCCCATGATTGTATGTTTTCTAGGTATCTTCTTGAGGTCATATATAGGCTTTACATATCCTAGCATGATAATTATGTCCTTGGGGTTATCGGCTTTGAAGTCTAGATGTGTGAGATTTGTTGGGCATAGGTATGTGCATTTGGAAATGAATTTGAGTGGTTACTCATGCCACCAAATTAAATCTTGAACTTTCCTTCTTTAATCCTCTCTTCATTTTGGAATTTAGTGTTTTTAAGCATTCATGGGTGTCTTACGGTTCAAAGCATTGTTATTTTGTGGAACGGGTCCCTTTCCCATGTTTTATAAAACCAATTCTTAAATGTTAAGTAATTACCATCCCCCATGTGTTTAAGTAATGGAAATTCCTTATATTTTTTCTTTAATAATTTCTATTTTACATATATTCAATTCATGATGTCCTAGAGGTTGGTACAAAGATTAGAGGATTTAGACATGACACTTTCTCTAAATAAATGAAAAGAAATTGAACCATGTATGAATCATTGTGTTAAAATTGAGAAAAATTACATGATAATAGAGGTTTTTCATAGTGATGAATTTTCTTGTATTCAAACATTAAATACCAAAATAATTTGAGTACAATCACTTGAAAGAGTTAAATGTCATCGTTGCTCTCACAATCTTGAATACATGAACAAAAATATAAGAAGATTGGAAATTTGGGGGAATAATATAATTCATTAAGCCATTACATTTAGGATAGAATACACACATAAAACCATGTTTATAGCTTGGTCTTTATCACCTTGGTAGTTTCAATTTAACTAGAAACTAATGTGCAAAGGAGTTGCACAAGAGATAGAGTTCTTAGTGACAAAGTAATTGTAGAGTCTTGGTTGGTATTGTGATTGACAATTGGTTTCTTATGGGCATGTTAAACTAGAGTAAAATACATCTCAAAAATCATGAATAGTATTATATAGTATTTTTCATTCAATATTATAATAATAATAGAGGTCTTATAATCAATTCTAAAGGTGGAGAACTTGATAGCTGATGGAGAATAGGTACCACAATTAAATTGTGTTATAGTATTCATGTTGTTAAAGTGAGTGGAATATTATTCCCTCATTTATCAATCATAAGGTATCAAATAAGTTGAATCCTTGATCAAATGCAACTACCAAAACTTTGAAAAGAACATAGAAATAGCATGGGTAAAGAAAAAAGAGAAAGTTTACAAGACCCAAATGTCATCAATTTGTAGCTTCATTCACTTTAATAAGAAGGTTCAAATGTTTGAAAAAAATATGGAGAAAAAACTTGAGACATCTACAAAAATGTTTCCATTGTTAAAGGACCATTTTACTAAAAGTCAAGACTCTCTCACCCTTGTCATAGAAGATTGGTACAAACGTAGATTTCCATCTTGTACAACTGGGAGAGAATGTCATTTATATGGATAACTACTGGGAGGATAGGCTCACTTAGATGATGAATTATTTGACCAAGAGTTGATGGAGAAGATAAAAAAATGGTAAAGTTGTAGGAATCCATCCATGACCACTAGAAAGCAAAGCAACCTTCGATTGCAACTATAGGAGTTGGTACCATGATTGCACCAAGAATTGTCAATTCACCTTATTCAAACCTTTATCAAGGGAATTTTAATTAATTTTAAAGACATACAAAGGGAATTATTTAACATTTGTTTAGAGAGATAGGATATGATGGACATGGGTTGTGTAAGTGGTGGGATGGATGAAGTTGTTAATGATAAGCTTTCAAATTTCGAAACTATTGCTTCAAGTTCGGGTGGAACTTCTTCTTGATTTTTCCTTGGAGTATCAGTCATCAACCTTCAATTTTCTTATTCTACCTAATTTGGAAAAATACTAAATTTCCTTTGTTAAGTAGTGGAAACCCCAAACTTAACCAAAATGAAAATATCACTTTGATTATTTACCAACGGACTTCAAACTTTATTAACACCCATTTTATAACTTTATCGCATCCAACAATTAGACTAAACACTGCACAAGTTAAATTGTGATAATCATTGGATCTCCAAGTTGTATGCGAAAGTCGTCAGATTAAATAGATGCTAGATGGTCAACTCAATTTATAAAATTAGATCTATAAAAATATCGGGTTTGTTTTAAATGTTAACCTCTGTGCAACTTAAATTTCGATTTTCGTCGGATTGCAAATCTGATGGTGGTGATTTCCATTGACTCCTTATTGTTACACAACATTTTGTCACCATCCCTGCAATCCCTCGTCCCGTACATTGGAGGACTATTACCGTGACCTGTGAACAGTAAAAAGTCCTTAAAACACCTTCACTGCATCCTCCTGCATAAGGACAAACATTCTCCTGAAGAACATTTCCTCTGAAAAACCCTAAAAACAGATCTTTTAGCCTTGGTGCGACTAGCCAGTTCATCCCTCGCGCCAATGGGGGAAATCCACACTAGAGGGCACGCAAACTGGCGCTCTTTCCCTATGTTTCACTCGTGCCAAGCTTATTAAGGGAAATTTAAAAAAAATAAATGGCAGAAGTTTGATTCTAACAAACTCCAGAATGAATCATCAAAAGAAGTTTAGTGGTTTGGCTCCGGATCTCCATGTATAGGAAGTGGTTTTCCACCTCTCATGGAACCTTCCTAAGAGATAGGACCTATCCCATGATTACAGGGATCCCAACGTCTCTTCCTCCATCTATAAAAGCTCGCCCTCTCCATTTTCTAGCTAGCTGAATTTGGAGGAAGGAAACTATAACTGGGAAACTATTAAGAGCCGAGCCAAAGAGAATCCCATAAGAGAGAGAGCTTCGTCCAGATTCCTGACAGGCTTTGTTGAGACACGCTCCGCTGCAAGCCCCACCGAAGGAAGATCATAGCGTCAGAGCATTTGGTTGTAATCTCCCTTTTGTCATTTATAATATAAGTGACTCTGATTTTGGTTTCATTCTTGTGTTTATTCTTTTATGTAATACAACAAATTATATCTTCTCTGACTGTTATATAGTTACATGCTTTAAGTATTACGTTGTATGTCATCGTTTCTCTGCATGTGTATAGGTGTCTGGATGTGACGAACAGAAGGATTGTGATCTGTCAGGCTAGGTATGAGGAGCACCACTTCTTCATCGACAACAACAGCATGGGATTTGAGGTAGGCTACTTATCGCAGTCTTTGTCTTTCTTGTAACTAGGAACCAACGTCATTGCGTGATTTGATTGTTGCTAGACCCAATCTAGGGCTAGTGGGATCGCCTCTGTCCATAGAGGGGATTTACCTCCTCAACAATTTGGCAACTCCACTGGGGAATCAGTGGGAGTTAGTCCTTCCTCCTTTGGGTTTTTTTTGGCTTTTGATTGATTTATTTATTTTTTTGGTTCACCTTCCTTGGTGTTAAACCCCTGTTCAGCCCCCAGAAAACCAAATCCAGTCTCTGTTTTTCCATTTTCATCATTTTTCTAGGTTAAACTCGACTGGCGTGGTTTTTCCCTTGACAGTCGTGCCAGCTGGCGCTTTTTGCTATTTAGGCCCCCGCACCAATGCCTTTTTGGCGCAAATTACAGCCAAACAGGCACGCCAACTCTGTTTGGTGTTAGGGTTTTCTTGATTTTGGGCTCTCTAAGCTTGAGTTTTGGTCATGGTGTCATTTTTCTGATTGATTGAGTGCCTTGGATTCATTTTTTACTGTGTTTGGCCCTTGTCCTCCGGTTGTTCGCCCTTTACTGTCAGTTTTGAATTTTAGCCCTAGGGCTTCTAGGTGCTTCAGTGTGCTGAGCCTCCCATGGGAGTTTTGGGTCTTTTCTTGCTCGGTAAATTTTATTTTTTCTTCTCTGCATTCGTCTTGTTCAATCCCATTGAATCATTGTGTTAATTGAATTATTGTATTTTCTTTCGTTCGATTTCACTTTGTGTTACTCCAAGCCTAGATTACACAGTTTGTTTGAGTCTCTTTCAAGATTCTTCTTTGCTTTAAGGGATTTCGTCATCGGTTTGAGTCTTGATTATGTACGTTTGTATTGAGTGAACTTGTTTGTTTCAGCTCTCTCTCTGTCATTTCTTGAATTGGTGTTTTCATTAGTTTTTCATTCATTTAGTGCATTTGCTCTAAAATATTGAAAAATAAAAAAACAATTTTTTTTGCATTTCGATTGGCTTAGTGAAAATTGAAAGCTCTTTCGCATTACTAGTGTTATATAACTCTAGAGAGAAGTTTTCTAGTTTCATTAGCTTGCATTTGAAACAGTAGTGGATGTTTTTGTGTCTTCGTTTTTTTGTCATTTGAAAAGCTCTCAACTCTCCCGTAGATAGCTCTTCATTGAACAAAATGATATATAGTGGCATGTAGTTTGCATTTAGAGGTTTTATGAGATCCAACATTCGATAGGGCCTTGAAATTGAAACGTAAATTGAAGATCAAATTTAAAATTTACTAAATTAACCTAAGGCAACATTGAAACATTAACGGAACATCTAGTAGTCTAAGGTAGAGACGTGTTCCGGCGTCTTTAAGCCTGGCAGCTGTCGCTCGCCATCTGGCCACAGACAGCGCTAGTACAAACTTGTGCTCCCTGTACCATTGCGTATATAAAGGGAGACCCCATTAGGTTGCAATCCTTTATCTGTAGGAAGCCGAGTCTGCTGCCTTTTACCCATGATACATTGGACACATCATTCGGGGAGATTACTTGCACGTACGTTAAGTCCTCGGTTGATTTTTCTTTCATTTATACCAAGGTGTATATGGAAATTCACGGATATCTGGTACACCCTTTTACCTAGATTACCAGAGCAGTCACTTTGATCTTTACTGACTCTTTTAACTGAAAATATCATCGAGCTCTTGTCCTTTCAAGCTTGTGTCGAACCTGAAAGAGATAGAGTCACCTTTTTCTTGTTTCTCGACTCTTAAAATATGAAACAACATAGTCTGGTTTCAGTGTCTTAAAAATTAATCACCCACGAAATATTCCTGGTTATAATTTTTGTCCTTAGTGTTTTATTTCAAGGTCGTTTATGATGGCAACTTTTATGGAATTCACCAACCAAGGAATCCCCTCCGATGGGAATCCTGGTCCTTTTCCTCCTTTTGGAAATGTTGGTGCTCCTTATATGGCAACGTTGTCCCTTCCTGGGGTAACTGTTGGGTTACCTGTTTGGTTGTTTTCAACCTTTGTGGTCCCAAGTGTTCCAGCTATTGTACCATCCACTCCTCCGCCTGAGCAACACCATGTTGATTCGAAGGTGGACCTCTCCCCTTCTTCGCCTGTTTCTTTTTTCTCATCTTCTACTTCACCTGGTGAAAGTTTGGATTCTAGTACCCAGGTGGCTAAGAAGAAGAAGAAGAAGACTAAGAAGAAGAATTCAGATAAGTAGGAGGCTAATTCTATAGTTGTTGCTTCTAAAACACCTGCTCGCGATGAACTTTCCTACCCTCCGCGGAAAGTTAAGTTCCCTTACATGTTGTGCAAGGGAAACCATCTTATTTGAGATTTCCCTGGCATTCCCAAGGTGCTCGAAGTATGGTCCAACGGTCGTCCGTCATTGCCTTTGGATTACGGGAGTCAGGTTGGGGGCACGTCTTCAACTAGTGCTAGTAAATCTCCTAAGAAGCAGGGTAAGCTTGCCCATCCCTGTAAGTTGTGTGAAGCGCACCATGCCATTCACCTTTGTCCGTATATGGATGAAGCCAAGAGCGTTTTGTACAAATTGACTATTTCTACACTGTGCCTTCTGGCTGGTTACAAATAGATTTCTTTGAGTCCTTCAACAGTTGATTCAAAGATCAGTCAAGATTCATCCTTGCCTGATCTCGCTCCCCCGAAAATTCACCATCATGAATCCATACCTGACCAACCATTGGTCATGGGATCGGTTGAGTTGGCCCCATCTGTGGTGCACTAGGTCTTTTCCGTTGAGATTTGATCTCACACCCCTCATGTTCTTCTTGTTTCTTCAGATTCCTCGGACTTGAAGAAAGATTCTCCTATCCCTATACCTCAAGAAGTTGCTCCTCCACTTCCCATGAAGGAGGTCCCGGAGGATATCGCTCCTGCCTCCATGATGGAGGTCGTGGAGGATGCTCCTTCTTCTCTTGTAACACTAGGGGAAGACCATCTCGGCTCGATGGTAGCCCCTCCAAGTAGTTTGGTCAATTCCTTCAATTTGGGTTGATTCGTAGGTTATCGCCTTCCTTCTTATGTGCCCTTTGAGATCACGGTATAGGCCTCCCATCTAGTTGTACCCAACACCATTATAGATGAAGGCGCATCTGTTAGTATTTTATCCTCAACTATTTAGCAAGCTTTCGGTTCGCCGCCGCTTGTGCCTGTTATGCAGAATCTATTGGCGTTTAACAGAGGAAATAGTCAACAGTTAGGGATCCTTCCAAAGTTACCTGTTACTTTGGAAGGGAAAAATATCCATATGGACGTGATGGTTGTTCCTGGCCCCTTGGACTTTAATTTACTCTTGGGTCGCGATTATACTTATGCCATGGGAGCACTTGTCTCCTCCCTCTTTTGTGTGATGTGTTTCCCGCGCCAAGGTCAGATCGTGACCATCGATCAGCTTGCGTTCTTTGGTCCTAATATGGCAGCTAGTCCACCATCATTCCTGGCAGATCTTTATTCAATGGTTGTGTCATCCCCACCGCATGTCAATTATGTGGCTACCTATCCTGTGCTCGTATTTAGTGATAGTGTCATTGTACATCGAGTGCTAGGGGCACTAGGTCCACACTTCTAGGATGTTTTCCTTCCATTGGACGGGAAACCCTTGGAAGCTATGACTCCTTAAAAAATGAAACAAGGTTGTCGGAGCACAGTTCGTTTCCTTGTGTCAAGCTCCTTAAAAATTGAAACAAGATCTTACGAGGATAGTTATTTTAATGTGTCAACCTTGTTAAAACAATGAAACATGTAAAATCCCAGTCGAGTCTTTCTCTTGATCTCGTAACTTGAACCTTCACTCCATCTGCCTTTCATATGGACTGAAGCTTGGGGGGCATGCACCTCGAATTGAGTCACCATGCTGGGGGCATGCTTACTTTTTCAAGCATAGTTTGTTTCCATTTCAAGCTTGTGTAAAAATGAAACCAGTTTCAAGCATAGTTTATCTTTGTTTCAAGCTTGTGTAAAAATGAAACCAAATTCAAGCAGAGCTTCTTGATTTCAAGCTTGTGAAAAAATGAAACTATTCCCATTTTACCTCTCGTGATTGCCGTTTTATTAGCTTGTTTTTCCAGATGAGCCTTGGTTTTCTCACTCCATCGTCACTATCTTCTTGGCCGATCATATGCCTTCACTTGGTTGTTTTACCCATTCCTGAGGAACCGTTGCAATGAGTGGTCTTGTTAGCCAACCTCTTGACCTTTACTTGTTCTAAACAGTTCCACCATTACCGGAACCAGTTGCTACCCTTTATACCATTCATTCCTCCAGAAGGAGTCACCTTTCAGCTCTTTTCTGACTCTCTAAAATTGAAAATATTGCAGAGAAGCTTGTCGTTTTGAACTCGTTAAATGGTTGCGAAGCGATATCTACCCAGTATACATTTACCCCTTTTTCAGGCTGGGATAGATTATTTACGAAAAAGGAATACCCTAGCCTATCACGACTAGGAGGTTTTATCAAACATAGTTTTCTACCTTTTCGGATCTGAGGGACTATCTACGAAAAGGGATTACTGGATTTTTTTTTTCGTTGTCTTTTCAAACTCTCTAAACATGAAAAGACACTGAGTTCTTCCTTTTTCAGACTTGTTAAAAAATGATGACATCGGACTCTGTCGTAATGACGTTACTCGAGTTCCTCCTTCCTAGGGCTTGTTAAATGTACTAGGTCGGATTTGTTCGAAGGACAAACTTATATCACAAGCATATGGTATCTCCTTCAAGCTTGTTTCCAAAAATAATTGGGGTACTCGCCAGGAATGGTGGGGGAAAATGGAACCAGTATCATCGTCATGTCGGAAGTATGTCACTCTTGAACATGGCACTTGTCTGCATTCGTGTCGGGTTGGGGACATCTCATATCATTATCTTCTTGCCTCCGTGGGTTTGGGTAATATATTTTGACCACTCATCTGCTCTTTTCCACGTCATCATGACCTCAAATCCTTTGATGTCAAATACTACCAAATCCAATGTGGTGCTGCCGATATGTTCAAGAGAAGTTGGCCTCTGCAGTTTTCAACTTCCCTCTGATTCTCTATTGATCTTGATTCTTAAACATTGTGTTCCTCTGTCTCATATTGATGATGTGGGAAACACTATGGCCCACCTTCGATCAAGGTCACTTCCTACCGACTTCAGCTCATTATCCAGGGAGTTGATGTTAAGTCCCTATATTAATAGTGTAGTCCCTTATTATGTTAGTGTAGCCCCCTTTACTGTTATTGTTGTACCCCTGTAACCCCCATATTGTTATTATTGTGCCCTTACATTATTATTATTAGATCGGCTAGGATTACATTGTGGCCCCACTAGGATTATATTGTGGCCCCATGGACTCCTATATATAGAAGGAGGATTTGTTTATTTGTATCATCCAAGAATTGTTCATTTATGTAATGTATTGGAGGTTTCCCCCTCGAAGTGGCTTATTTCTAAGGCGTTGATATCTTTTTATTCTATTTTTGGAGCTGGTTACACAACATTTGGTATCAAAGGTTGGGATTCTAGGGTTTCGTTGCTCCAAACAGGTCATCGTGGCATTTTCGCTATAACTGTTTTTCTACAAAGTTTCAGAAGCTGAAATTTTTAGGGTGCGAAGCTGAAATCCTAAGGAAGATTGTCTAAAAATTTCAGATCTTGGTTCGCAATGTATTCGGAGATATCATCTGTGGAAGTTAGGTATTGTTTCAAGCTCATAAAAAGGTCATCGTGGAATGTTCGCTATAAATTTGTTTCTACAAAGGTTCAAAATCTGAAATTCATATGGTGCGAAGCTGAAATCCTAAGGAAAGTCGTCAAAAAATTTCAGAGCTTTGTTCGCAATATTTTTGGAGATATGATCTGTGGAAGGTAGTGCTTTTTCAGGCTCCTGAATTTCATCTCAAAGAGGTGATCGTGGGAAAAGTTCAATAACTCTCTCTCTGGGAATCGGATTGGAGTACCGTAAAAATTGATCGCAAGTACACAGACTGTAGTTTCTTGGATATAAATTTCAGAGACAAAGGATAAAACAGTGACACGTGGCAAGTCGTACAAGTTCGCTCTACTGAACCAGTCCATAATTAGGTCATTGTGGGAGATTGGACTATTTATCTTGAATCAAATCAGATTAGACCTAATGAGGAATGAAGAAACTGAAGGACTGCCAGGGACAATTCAAAGATATCAATTACTATTCTGATAATTTAATTCACTAGTATCAGCTCCTCAAAGCAAGTAAAAGGTGTGTATTTTTTTTCCGAATTGGATAAATCTTGTTTGAAAAATCAGTTTGAAGTGATTCCAAGGGCCTATTGAGCATATATTTCAGTATTGGGTTTTGAAATGCCTCCTAAAAATAATTCAACACCCATTAAGCCCTCAAAATTCTATACTATGACGCATGAAGAGGAAGAATTGCAGGATGGGATATCAAAATTACGGTAACAAGTGCAACAAATTTCGATCTTACGAAGAGCAACCGAAGATGACATAGATGGTTTAAAATCAGAAATGGAGGCTAATTTGGATGGTTTTAAGGATAAAATAAAAGCTAATATGGATGATAAATTAGTGGAATATGACATTGAGCATCAACAACAAGTTCTCCAACTCTCAAAGGATAACCTAACTTTGGTGCAGAATCTAATGAAACAACATGAATATCAACATCACATCGAAAGAAGTTCTAAAGCAGTCACAGAAATAAGAACTCAACAAGTACGATCAATTTTAGAGTATCTCAACAAGTGGTAGAACTTTTCTGTAGAAGATTCCACATGGGAGGATGAGAATTTTATACAGAAGCATCAAGAAATAATCAAGCGTTGAGGACAACACTTGTTTGAAGGAGAGGGGCATGTTAAGTCCCTATATTAATAGTGTAGTCCCTTATTATGTTAGTGTAGCCCCCCTTATTGTTATTTTTGTACCCCTGTAACCCCCATATTGTTATTATTGTGCCCTTACGTTATTATTATTAGGTCGGCTAGGATTACATTGTGGCCCCACTAGGATTATATTGTGGCCCCATGGACTCCTATATATAGAAGGAGGATTTGTTCATTTGTATCATCCAAGAATTGTTCATTTATGTAATGTATTGAAGGTTTCCCCCTCGAAGTGGCTTATTTCTAAGGCGTTGATATCTTTTTATTCTATTTTTGGAGCTGGTTACACAACAGTTGATCTAGAGACTCCCTTCAGGTATCTTAGAGCTTGCATGCCTTAATGGCAGGTTCTTTGCATTCGACGCAAAGTTTTCATTATTGGCTTTCGATCGAATGATTCTATGAGTGTTTGATGCCAACTCACTGTTCACATTTTGTGGATTGTACCTCTTGTACCTTGAGAGTCATCATCATTATTGGTGGTTCCTCTCGCGTCTATTAACAATTTTCATTATTGGCTGGTAATCAGGCGATGTTCTTGCATGTTCGACTTTAGTTCACTTATTCGCATGCTCGGACTTGTACTCTATTCAGGTCGAGATGGAGCGCAAGAACCTGGATATTGTCTGATAAAATATAGGTTGTGGATTCTTTGTGGATTATCATGATTGATTACATGACTCATTTGATTGGATGGTTGCGACCATACCAGAGTCTACTTGTTGATCCTTCTTTGTTGGATGGCTGCGTTCATACCTTGGATCTCGGTTATCATACAATCTATTATGGATGGTTGCGCCCATACCACATATCATGTATCAGAGATATCAGTTGTATTTTTATTTGCAGGTCTTTCGAAGATAGTGTTTTCAGTTGGGCACGTTCTCATAAAGCATTTCACCCCTCCCTCTCTCTCAGACCTCATGCTTTAGGGGGCATCTGTTACACATAATTTTTTCACCGTCCCTACAATCCCTCATCCCGTACATTGGAGGATTATTCCCGTGACCTGTGAATAGTAAAATATCCTGAAAACACCTTCATGGCATCCTCCTGCATAATTACAAACATTCTCCTGAAGAACATTTCCTCTGAAAAACCCTAAAAATAGATGTTTTAGCCTTGGCGCAACTAGCCAGTTCATCCCTCGTGCCAATGGGGGAAATCCACACTAGAGGGCATGCTAACTGGCGCTCTTTCCCTGTGTTTCACTCGCACCAAGCTTATTAAGGGATTTTTTTTTAAAATAAATGGCGAGAGTTTGATTCTAACAAACTCCAGAATGAATCATCAAAAGAAGTTGAGTGGTTTGGCTCCGGATCTCCATGTATAGGAAGTGGTTTTCCACCTCTCATGGAACCTTCCTAAGAGATAGGACCTATCCCATGATTATAGGGATCCCAACTTCCCTTCCTCCATCTATAAAAGCTTTCCCTCTCCATTTTCTAGCTAGCTGAACTTGGAGGAAGGAAACTATAGCTGGGCAACTATTGAGAGCTGAGCCAAAGAGAATCTTGTAAGAGAGAGAGCTTCATCTAGATTCCCAACAGGCTTTGTTGAGACACGCTCCACTAAAAGCCCCATCGAAGGAGGATCATAGCATCAGAGCATTTGGTTGTAATCTCCCTTTTGTCATTTATAATATAAGTGACTCTGATTTTGGTTCCATTCTTGTGTTTATTCTTTTATGTAATGCAACGAATTATATCTTCTCTGACTGATATATGGTTACATGCTTTAAGTATTACTTTGAATGTCGTCATTTCTCAGCATGTGTACAGGTGTCTGGACGTGACAAATGGAAGGATTGTGATCTGTCAGGCTAGGGACGAGGAGCACCGCTTCTTCATCGACAACAACAGCATGGGATTTGAGGTAGGCTACTTATCGCAGTCTTTGTCTTTCTTGTAACTAGGAACCAACGTCATTGTGTGATTTGATTGTTGCTAGACCCAATCTAGGGCTAGTGGGATCGCCTTTGTTCGCAGAGGGGATTTACCTCCTCAACACTTACACATTACAATGTTATTATTTTCCTCAACTCTACCAGTTTTACACTTCCACAAAGAAACCACAGTTTTCATATATCAACAACTGATAGAATTTTAATATGACTGGACTATCTCGCTTTCATAATGAACGTAGAATTTTTAAAGGAAAAACACACACAACAATTAATTAACTAAAATTTGACCTGAAGTCCATCAACTAATAATTATTTCAAAGGAAATTAAGCTTTCAAGATTTGACAATTTCACACACATTACATAGGTACAAAGGAAATGCAATTTTCTTCTGCTCGATTATTTTTACCATCAAATCCTCCTCCTCCTTTACATTTTTTTCAAACTTACATATAAATAATGTTCATATAATCATTTTGATCTCATTCAAAAGAATCAGATTTGTCCAATTTTGGATAAAATTGATTGCACGATATTCTCCCTAAAATTCTTAACTAAAACTAAATACAATGAATCTAATACTAAGAAGTTAAAATTCCTAAGGAGTAGATCAAATCCTATCTACCAAAACAGTAAATTTCCAGCTAAAGGAACCCACTCCTTTTCTTGTAAACTTTTTTTGTATTTTTGGAATAAAATCGAATTCTTTTTCCTCGAGATCTCATGCTCCTGCATCAGACTCCTGAGGACAAAATTATTCATGGGCTCCTGTCCATGATCTTCCCTACAAAACTACCCAATTTCTATAGCATGGTTTCTGTCATCCAAGTGTCTTCTCCAACTAGTTGATCTTTCCACTGGACTAAATACTCAAAATACTCCTGTCCTCTTGTCTTTTTAGACAATCTTTTGTCTAAAATTTTCTCTTGCTGAAATGTTTTTGCTGTGGGTAACTGTTTCAACCAATCAATCTCTTCTTTTCCTTCAGTTGTATCATCTGTGTCACTGTCTTCATACCTGTACAAATTAGCAACATTGAAAATTGGAGATATTCCAATGTCAGGGGGTAATTCAATTTCATATCAATTTGCAAAAAAAATTCTCAATACTCTGCATGGCCCAATTTTCTTATATTTCAATTTATTATATTCCCTTTTTGGAAATATTTCCTTTCTCAGGTGTGCTAGAACCAAAAATCCAACTTCAAAGTTAACTTTCCTTTTCTTCAAATCTGCTCTGCTTTTGTACTTAATGTTGTTGTCCTGTAACTGTTGTTTTACCTGGTCATACATTGCTTGAATTTCTAAAGAAAAATCTTCGCCTTTATCACTTCTCATCTCTATTTTTCCCAAATTTCCTAGTTCATATACTCCTCTTGGGTGCATTCCATAAACTATATGGAATGAACTTTGCCCTGTACTCCTATTAGGAGATTCATTATAAGCATATTCGGCCTGTGAAAAATCTGATGCCACTGTTTAGAATGTTCACCTGCAAGGCTTCTCAAAAGATTACCCAAGCTTTTGTTCACCACCTCAGCCTGTCCATCACTTTGAGGATGATAAGCTGAGCTGAAACTTAGTTTAGTACCAAGCTCTTTCCACAATGTCCTCCAAAAATTACCAACAAATCTGGTGTCCCTATCAAAGACAATGCTTTTAGGTAACCCATGCAACCTTAGAATTTCTTTGAAAAACAAATTAGCAACATGAGTAGCATCACTAGTTTTATAATATGGAATAAAATGTGCCATTTTAGAAAACCTTTCAACTACAACATAAATCACATCATTCCCTCTCTTTGTTTTAGGTAAACCCAAAACAAAATTCATACTTACCATATCCTAAGGTCTATCTGGAATAGGTAATGGAACATACAAACATGTGTTTTGACTCCTTCCTTTTGCATACTGACAAACTTTAAAATTTTGTACATACTTCTCCACTTCAATTCTCATCTTTGGCCAAAAATAAAAATGACTCAGTTGTTCATAAGTCTTGTCTGCACCAAAACGTCCACAAATTCCACCACTATGTTTCTCCTTAATTAAATTTTCTCTCATAGAACAATTTGGTATGAACAACTGATTTCTTTTAAATAGCAAACCTTCTTGCAAGAAAAAATCCAGAAACTTGCTTTTGTCCAAAAAAACAAGATTACTGAATGCTTCAAATGCCTCTTTAAAATCCAAATCTGTCTTATACAATTCTTTAAGAAAATCAAAACCCAACACTTGAATTTGACTTTCTTGAACTAAAATGCTTTTTCTACTTAAGGCATCTGCTACTTTGTTTGCTTGGCCAGTTATATGTTTCAATACAAAATTGAAACTTTGAAGATACTCTACCCATTTTGCATGTTTTTGATTTATTTTTGGCTGCTAAATAATGTACTGCAATGCATGATTTTCTGAATAAAGCACAAACTCTTTAGACATCAAGTATTGTCTCCACTTCTTTAATGACTGCACAACTACATAAAATTCCTTGTCATATGAAGAATATTGCCTTCTTGTCTCATTCAATTTTTCACTGAAATAAGCTACAGGTCGATCTCCTTGACTTAACACAGCTCCAATAACTTCCCCACTAGCATCACATTTCACTTGAAAAGGTTTATTAAAATCAAGCAAAACTAAGATGGCCTTTTCTGTTATCTTTTGTTTCAACAACTGAAATTTTTTCTCTGCTTCATCAGTCCATCTAAATGGTTGTTTGTCCTTCTTTATGGTTTCAATAATAGGAGCATTGATCTTACTAAAATTCCTTATGAATTTTCTATAAAAACTAGCAAGATCATGGAAGCTTCTTACCTCAAAAACACTCTTAGGTGAAGGCCATTCTATTATTGCCGTTATCTTCTTTGGATCCATTTTCAATCCACCAGCAGAAACAAAAAATCCTAAATATATCAACTCTTCCTTCATGAATGAACACTTTTTTAAATTTACTAGAAAATCTTCCTGATGTAACTTCCTTAAGACATAATTCAGATGTCTCATGTGTTCTTCTTTAGATTTGTTGTAAATTAATATATCATTCAGATATAATATTACAAATTTTCACAATAAATAATTTCAGTACTTCATTCATAAGTCTCATAAATGTACTAGGAGCATTTGATAATCCAAACGAAATTACCATCCATTCATACAATCCTTCATTTGTTTTAAAGTCTGTCTTCCATTCATCTCCTTCCCTTATCCTAATTTGATGATAGCCACTCTTTAAATCCAATTTTGTAAAATATCTTGCTCCACTTAAACAATCCATCAAATATTCAATTCTAGGTAAAGGAAATCTATACCTGATTGTTATTTTTTTGATTTCTCTTGAGTCAATGCACATTCTCCAGCCTCCATATTTTTTTGGACTCAACATTATTAGCACTGCACAAGGACTCAAACTCTCTTCGATCAGTTATTTATCTAAGAGTTCCTGCACCTGCTTCCTGATTTCTTCATTTTTTGTGGGAGTCATCCTATATGCTGCTTTGTTTGGAAAGTTTGCTTCAGGAATCAAATCTATATGATGGTTGATCTTTCTAATATGTGTTAATTCATCCGTAAAATCATCTACAATGATATCACAATAATTTTTCAGCATCTCTTGAATTTGAATTGGTAAATAAGAAATTTCAGTGAAAGTAATTACTACCTTGGTTTGCAAATTAATGCAAAGTTTACCTCATCATCTTCAATCTGCTGCAGATATTCTTTTCCACTTAGTAATAGAGCTTTTGGATCAAATCTTCTTTTTGATGCATCTTCTTCTTCTATAGGCAACAATGTATGATTGACACCATCTTTACAAAACTTGTATTTGTTATTTTTCCCATCATGCATAGCTCCTCTGTCATACAGCCAAGGTCTACCCAGCAATATGTGACATATGTCCATAGGCATTACATCACACATAATCTTATCTTTGTAGCTACCCAACTGGAATTCCACTTCACACTGTTCATTCACTAACAACTGATGTCCTTTCTGAAGCCATGACACCTTGTAGGGTGTTGGATGTTTCTTTGTCTTCAATTTCAATTTCTCCACCACTTCTGTAGAGACCAAATTATTAGTGCTGCCACTATCAATTACCATTTGACAACTTTTTCCTTGAACTTTGCACACACTACTAAAGAAATTTTTCCTCTGTGCTGGTTCAACAACTTCCTTTGTTGGTTTTAATAGAACTTTGTTAACTACCAAAGATTCTCCTTTCTCTGGTATATTATTTGCTTCTGCCACTTTTGCTACTTCTTCTTCATTTTGAGCAACAATTACATTTCTTTGATTTTTCCCCACATTCTATGGACATTCATAAGCTCTGTGTCCCAACTTATTACATCTATAACATCTGATTTCTCTTCCTCTGCCTCTGCCTCCTCTTCTCCTAGAAAAACTCCTTCTGCCACTTGCATCACCTTATGTGGGTGTATGCTGACTTGAGTTGCTGCTAGTTCCTTCTCTAGGTGTTGTAGACCTTCCTCTACCACCTTGACTTCCTTTTCCTCAGAAATTACCTCTACTTCTGGCAGATTTATTCCTTATGAGTTTTTCTTCAGCTTTCAAGGCCATTTGATAAGCCTCTTCCACTGTTTTAGGAGACAACAGACTTATCTCATCTTGTATCTCAATTCTGAGACCATTTATATATCTTGCAATCTTCTCTGTTGTATCTTGAATTTGTCTTGCTCTTATGCTCACTTTCTAAAATTCTTCTGTATATTCTTTGACTATCATTGGCCTCTGTATAATATTCTGCATTTGTCTAAATAATGAAATTTGATAATTACTTGGAAAAAAACTTACCTTTTAGCTTTGCCACCATCCTGTTCCAATTCTTTATTGGCTGCTTACCGAGTCTCCTTCTTTCTGCTTGCACTCCATCCCACCAAAGTGTTGTATGTCCCTTCAATTTTGTGACAGCAAATTTCACCCTTTTTCCTTCTTCCATTTCTTCATAATCAAATAAATTATCCATGTCATTAACCCAATCTATCAACTCCTCTGGGTTTAAGCCTCCTGTAAAAACCGAAACTTTAAATTTGGGTTTAGATGTGGATCCCAACACTGATTTAAAAAATCTCATTTCAGGAGTAACTTCTGCAAGTTCTCCCTCTTCTGCAAATTCAACTTCAGACTCACTGACATCTCCAGCATTTGCATCTCTTTGATTTCCCATTTCCATTACTTCTAATCTAGCTTGCATCTGTTGCATAACTTCCATCACTTCAACATTGGCAACTAGTCTTCCTCTTATTCGACCAGCACCACCTCCTCTTCCAACTCTGTAAGCCATGTTGGATTTATTTTCCTAATATTTTAGATCTTTCTCAGTGTTTAAAGGCTGCTCTGATACCACTAATGGTGGGCTGGATGCAATTGTTAATGATAAGCTTTCAAATTTCAAAAATATTGCTTCAAGTTCCGGTGGAACTTCTTCTTGATTTTTCATTGGAGTATCAATCATCAACCTTCAATTTTCTTATTCTACCTAATTTGGAAAAATAATAAATTTCCTTTGTTAAGTAGAGGAAACCCCAAACTTAACCAAAACACAAATATCACTTTGATTACTTACCAACGGACTTCAAACTTTATTAACACCCATTTTATAACTTTATCGCATCCAAAAATTAGACTAAACACTGCGCAAGTTAAATTGCGATAATCGTTGGATCTCCAAGCTGTATGCGAAAGCTGTCGAATTAAATATGTGATTGATGGTCAACTTAATTTATAAAATCAGATCTATAAAAATATCAGGTCCATTTTAAATGTTAACCTCTGAGCAACTTAAATTGTGATTGTCGTCGGATTGCAAATGTGATGGTGGTGATTTCGTTGACTCCTTACGCATTACAACGTTATTATTTTCCTCAACTCTGCCAGTTTTACACTTCCGCAAAGAAACCACAGTTTTCATATATCAATGACTGATAGCATTTTAATACAACTGGACTATCTCTCTTTCACAATGAACGCAAAATTTTTAAAGGAAAAATACACACAACAATTAATTAACTAGAATTTTACCTAAAGTCCATCAACTCAGAATTATTTCAAAGGAAATTAAGCTTTCAGGATTTGAAAATTTCGCACACATTACACAGATACAGAGGGAATGCAATTTTCTTCTGCTCGATTATTTTTACCATCAAATCCTCCTCCTCTACATTTTTTTCAAACTTACATATAAATAATGTTCATATAATCATTTCGATCCGATTCAAAAGAATCGGATTTGTCCAATTTTGGGTAAAATCCAGTGCACGATATTCTCCCTAAAATTATTAACTAACACTAAATACAATGAATCTAATACTAAGCAGTTCAAATCCCTAAGGAGTAGATCAAATACTATCTACCAAAACAGTAAATTTCTAGCTAAAGGAACACACTCCTTTGCTTGTAAATGTTTTTTGTATTTTTGGAATAAAATCAAATTATTTTTCCTCGAGATCTCATGCCCCTGCATCAGTAAGAGAAGATAAGGCATCCTAAGCCCCATTATAGTTGAACCAATGGTGAATTATGAAGTCACAAGTTTCTATGGTGGAAAGGAAAGGGACATGAACACCAGGATCACATTTGTGAAGGAAAGGGACATATAATAATATGGATGATCATTAAAATAAAGAATCACAATGAATGAATATTTTAGATAAAATTATTCGATTCTTGTTGTGGTAGATAGTAGAAGCCGATGACAAAAGTGCAATACTTAGTCCACAATACACTTAGAATAAGTGGCAATCCAATCAATTGGAAGAAGAATAATAAGACCAAGAGGTCTATATAAAAAAAAAATATCCCTTGTTTGTCACTAATTTAGGAATAATATCCATAACACTACCAAATATTGGTACTCAAACCTATGTTGATTCTTTGGGAAGAAAGGACATCATGTGGCATCTTGTTTGAATAAGCAAGCCACCTACCAAAGGATAAATTATTTTTCAAGGAGGAAGATATAGAATATTTCCCAAAACCAACAATAAATTTCAAAGGAAATGGGAGAAAATGAGTATGCTAAATAATCCATACAACAATGCCAAAAAAATGTGTCAACATTGCAAGTTGAGTGAGGATTGGGAAGAAAAATATTGGTGACTTCATCAAGAACTTCACCGTAGGAACAATATAGCCATGAGAAGAGTGTGGATAGTGAATCCTAATAGTGATAAATAACTCACTACATCTTGACCTTAAGGAGAAAAAATTGTCCAAGAAGTTATTGCAACATAAAAGGTCAACATCGGCACCAAAGAGGCCAATGGGTTAATGTCAAGAACAAAGCAACCCTAGTCCAATGGTTACCTACAATATTCTATAAGAAGGTTCCCTTCTTGGAGATGTATCTAAGTTTGGTGCAATGAGGTCAATGGAATTCATTTATATTTTTACTATCCAATATTAAGATATACCCTCACCCTCGAGATTGTAGCATATTAACTAGCCACCTACAACCATAGAGTTCAAGGATTAATCAAATGTTTTGTGATGAATAAGGTGTCATGATTGCACACTACGGAGTTCATTTAAGAAATGTTGTTGTAGAGATGAAGTGCTAATAAGCATGTATAAATAATAGAGGTTTGTTTCCATGATGGGAGGCAATTAATCCTATTAAAATAAGGTAGACCATACTTCCTCTTATGGATGCATATAATGATGGAATATTCTTGTTAGGATCTCATGGAACAAGCAAAGACCAAAATTTAACTTGGATTTCACTATTTTTTGAAATAAACCATCTATAAGCCTAAGAATGAAAGATACTTGCATAGTAAAGAATGATATGAATTTTGATTTAAGAGTGTGGATATAAATTTACTTAGAGCTAATATTTAGCATGTAGACTTATATTTTATGAGAACATGAAAGATGGGAATCAAAGCTAGATCCATAGCCAAAACTAGAGCTAGTAGCTAGAGTCACAAGATAGAGCTAGAGCCAGAGTCAGAGTTGTAGCTAGGAGCTAGAGTTAGAGCCATGCTCCAAGAGAAGTAGATAGAAGGTACATTGATTCATATTGGTTTTCTCTAAAATTTTAGTCTAAATTTCCTCTCAATGGGAAGGTGTGATATGAAATAGACCTGAACAAAGGATAATGGTTGTAATACTTAGTACCTACAACTAAAATTCAACTAATGATGGTTACATAAAAACATAAAATACAATGCAAGCAATAAAATAAATAAATAAAAGAAAAGAGAGGAAAATAAAAGACTTAAATGAAGAATAAAAATGAAAATAATAGATGACAGTAGAGAGGAATGGCCAATTAAAGGTTGGCCTCTTAGGTTGGTATTACCTCATAGCTCTTCTATATTTTCTTATACCTTGACTCATGAAGGAATTTTTTATTTGGTTAGAAAAGAGAGAGAATGCATAGGACCCATGAGTTTTGTTGTATCCATAGATTGTCAAAATAGAATTTGAGTAGCCATTCAAAGTTGGTTTTCTAGTTTGGGTTTTCAAGGTAAACATGGTGTCCATTTTGTCTTGAATGGATTGAATATAACTCTATGTTTGTGGGAGGAAATTTTTTATGATATTTATTTGGTGTTTCCTATGTATTAGTGATTTTTCCTATAGTCATAATAATGGCTTAATGGTGAATTCTTAGCTATGGATTTGTTAATTATTCATATTTCATTCTCCATTATATATTGATGAATACTAATAACTTTGAATTATTCAATATTCAATGAAATATGTAATGAGAGATCTATGGCTTCCGTTAATTGACTATTGCATTATTTTAGTTGACTTTCTATTTTTGCTAGAAAATTTAGTGATCATTTTTAAATCATTCATGACAATTGTTATCTTCTCCACTACCATATGCACTCTAAGTTTATTCCCATGACTGTACATTGTCTATATATCTTCTAGAGGTTGTACAGATATTGGCATGGTGTCCTTATCTCCCTAGGGGTTGCATGAGTGGAAGCATGGATGTGTGATATTTCTTGGACATAGATATGTACATTTGATAGTCAATTGAGTGGTAGCTCACCCACTAAAATAAATATTTAACTACTTCCTAATTACTCTTTTCATCATTTTGGAATTTAGTGTTTTAAGCATTCATGGGTGTCTTATGGTTCAAAGAATTGGAATGTTGTGGAATGGGTTCCTTTATAATGTCTTATAAATAAAATTAATATGGGTTAAGTTATTCCCATATGCAATTTGTTTAATTGATGACCACTCCTTATGTGTTTTCTTTAATAATTACCATTTTACATATGTTGAATCCATGATGTCCAAATTTAATTGGGGGTTAACGTAAATCATAGGGAACTTGGAAGTGACTCCTTGACCAATTGAATGAATGGAAATTAAACATGTATGTAATAATTAGGTGAATTTTGAGAATAATAACATGATAGAGAGTGTGATCATTGAAATCAATATGTTCACATTGAAGCATGGAATAATAGAGCCATTCAAGTACATTCACTCTAAAGAGTTCAATGTCATTGTTAACATTATAGTCTTGAATACACAAAAAAAAAATATCAGAATATTGAACATTTGGGGAAGTCTACAATTCATCAATTAAACCCTCATATTTAGAATTGAATACCTACACTAAGCCATGGTGGTCACCTTGGTAGATTCAATTAAATTGGATACCAATATGCAAATGAGTTGCATTGGAGATAGATTTATTAGTGATAGAGTAATTGTAGAGTCTTGGTTATTATTGGAATTGTAATTTGGTTGCTTATCTATAGGTTACACCAAAGAATAAGCCATATCACCAATTTTGAAAATTGTTAGAGTGTTGATACAAATTCAATGAATTATAACCAAGATCTGTACTTTGTTATTTTTCTCATGGGTATGTGCGGAGGAAACTCAGACAAGTTATCTATTCGCACCATCCTTCCTCTCGACCCATATTATTTGTATTCAGTACCTTGCCAAAAATATAATGTGTTGAAATTTTTCATTCATATGTTTCCCCATTCATCTTACTTTCCCTAAACAAATGGAATTCCACACATATTACCTTCACACATCTTGCTTCTACACATTCTTCACTGCTACACATTGCAACTTTATATACACCCATTCCTCCATATACATTGGTTTCTGGGCATGATAGTTCTTCATACATGACATTTCAATATTCCATCCCATCATCTTTACTTCAAGTATTTAAGTAAAACCACCATTTCTACATACTGAGGTTAATTAAGATCACATTTAGGAAAGTCTACTCCTCAAGGTAAAGGAATATTTTGATGTGGTATAATGTGAATAGCTCTTTAGGTTCTTGACATTGTACTATGTGAATTACTCCCATCATACTATGAAGAGAGTGACCATAAGCATTAATTTCCCATTATTGTTTCACATGGCCCAACGTGAGTGGTATGAAAGTCGATAATGTCCTATTAATTGTACCAAAGAATGAGGATTTAATAGATAATATCCACTAAAGCTTTATTGATTTCTCATATATTTATAAGTACATTAAATAAATGGTGATGAAAACAAAGAAGGATACATTTTGCGGGGAAAAAATTAATTGACTCTCCTACCTCAAAAACAAATGTAATTGGTCCAAAACATACAATGGGATTTGAATTTTTCTTTTGAAGAAAATAGAACAACAAAATTTGAACCATGGGGCTAGTGAATGTTGCATGCGTTCCTAAATTGTTTAGATTTAGAGAAGTATTTGATCTCTAATCCAGATATTTTGACCCAAAGATTAAGACTATCAAGATTGGCATAAAAAATAGTCCTACTCCTTTGATTCCTAAGGTCTTCGTGAAAATATTTAAGTTTCTAGAGCCGACCCAGAAGCTCAAGCTATCTGAATTTTATGATTTTCTTAACCCTTAGGGGGGCATAATAAAATAGAAGAATTCCTACTACACCCAACACCAATCCCTCCCAATATCTCTTTTATTGATATTGTTATATTCACAAATTTGTATAGGGATTTATCTTGGTTGTTCACACAATTAATGGGACAATAAAAAACATTGAAACTTCCTAAGTGATTTTTGTATGTATCATATTATTATTTCAAGATATATTTCATCTTAAAGTGAGTAGAGGACATCTCTAATGAGGTTTCCTTTCAGTTAGTAAATTTGTTCAATACTCGGAAAATTTTCATGACTGCTTTTCGATTAATGGCTCTTGTCTCATGCCATATTTTTCATAGACTACCACATGAAATAAATTTGGATCCATATTTGAAGCCAATGTAAATTTGGTATCCTATTATTACAATACTTTTTTCTACCCCCTTGTAAAAGTCACTATGAATCACAATTCATGTAAATATTGTGGAAATATAAACAATGACTTGGTTGAGAGGAGTGGACTTGGATTCAAAGGTATGAGGAGGAAAGCCTACTGGGGTGATCATATAGAAAATATGCAAAGTATGTGGATTGGTAAGCTCTGACATGAAAAATAAAATTTGAGAGAGTTATGTGGAGGAATATATACACACATTGTATATTAGCATGCAGAGTATGCTAGGGATAGGCATCTGATAATTGCAAGAGAAATCACAAAAGCAGAAAAGGGAGAAACATTGGTGCAAAAGTAGGAGCATGGGGTGAAGATAAGGCCAAAGAGGAGTAGGTGGCGACACAATGTAGTCTGAATACTCGTGGTTTTAGTGGTTGCAACCATTGTGTGCTCTAGATCCTTGCATAGTAGAGTGGTAAATCTATGAGTTTGGATATATGCAGGGTCTAGCAGGTGGAAACACAATGTATTATAGATCCTCATTGAGTAAGTGGAGACATTGTGAGCTATGGTTATCTATATAATTTAGCAGGAGGATACACCATGTTTTATGGATTCCTATAAGCAAGTAGAGACGCCATAAGCTCTAGATTCCTATTTTAATTATCTAATTGGAATTGGTGTGCATTAATTTGAGCACTTAACTCCTCAGACTCTAAATTTGACTCTAGAGTCGTCAGCTACAATAAAGGTTTCATTATAGTTAGCCTATGGTTGGGTGGATATTTGAATTCCCTCCATTAATTATTTTCCAGTCATTACGTTAATCAATAAATTATATATATATTAGTGTGTGTGTGTGTATGTGTTTTTTTTTAACTATGAAGAATGAATTAATTTTTTATGTGTTATAAAAATTATTGCATCAACATTATTTATGGAGGAATGTGTTATTCTTGGTTGTCTAAAATGTCTAAAATGATATGATTATGTGGATGTTCTCATGGTTTTGAGGGACTTGCAAATCCTTATGGTTGCTGATATGTTCCTAAGTTACATAGCTAGTTACATGAACTGGTATGAATGCTTGATGTGCTCAATTAAACTATTACTGTGTGTGAGTTACATTATTTTTCATGGTCATGAATATTTTACTGATTAAGGTTGTTGATTGTCTTTATGCTAAAATGAATGTTTCATCATTTGATCTAATAGTATTTTGTGGGATCTATGATGTGTTTGTATTCGATCATTTTTTTCTCATTAGTAGGCATGTTGATGGATCCATATATAATATCAGGGTTGTTTTTAATTCCTAGAATGATCTTCTCAAAATGAAGGTTTCATTCCTGTCATGATAAGGGTGTTGATCATTGATTGATTCTGATAAAGGATTAAAAAATCCATCAATGTCCTTAAGCATTCTAAACCTAGTCATCGAAGAGTAATAGGATTGTATTCAAGCTAATTAATCCTTGTTATACTTGTAAATGAGTTCGAAATTATGAAATGGGGGTGGGCGAATTTATTTAACCCATAAGATTTGGCACACTAACCAATGGGGAATAAAGATGGAGATCTATGTATTCAATGGAGACAGATATAGATATATATATATATATATTCAAGCTAATTAATCCTTGTTATACTTGTAAATGAGTTCGAAATTATGAAATGGGGGTGGGAAAATTTATTTAACCCATATTAATTTGGCACACTAACCAATGGGGAATAAAGATGGAGATCTATGTATTCAATGGAGAAAGATATATATATATATATATCCTAAGGAACAGAGGCAGATGTATGTGTGTTCCACAAAGATGGAAATATATATATATCTTGGGGGACAGAGATAAAGATACATCTATTCACATGAAGAAATAATGTGGAAAAACAAAAGGAATTACAACATGAAAATGTTTATTTGCACGAAGGACTAGGACTTGGTGGGACCCACGAATCAGGGTGAGGTGGCATATGCCATGTCGGTTGGGTAAGGCTACATGAATGCCATGTGGGATATTATAGGGTTTATATATGTGACATGAAAAAGTTGTTGATGTGGCATGTTGTCATGTCACACGTGGTAGGAAGCAATAACCTTTTCGGATGGCTAAGTTACTCATTTTTGGACGAAACATGGAATCACTAGAGGAAGAAATGTGGTAAGGTCATATCTCCTTGATGTTAGCATGACATCAACACGACATAATGGAAGAATGTGACATGGAGGATTACGCTGACGTGGTGACTAGGTGGAAGTGACAAATGGAAATTGGAATGGGAACTTTTCCATGATGATTTAATCGATTTTTTTTGGAATATGGTGGTGGTTTTGTGGTGCAACATGACTTGGGGGTCCCATGTGATGCTGAAATGGAGTTGATATGACTAGGAGCCACAAATTGGTGACATAATGAATTTCATGCTATACTATGGGTGATGTGGCATAGCCACATATGACATGTACATGAGTGTGGTTGGGCCCACAGTCTCATAAAAGAAAAATAATAGACCCCAATCATTATCTATTGGGAAGGTAAGGGGGCCCGTTATTAATATAAATCAGCGATGTAAAGAGGTGGAAACATCGAGAATATATGGTATGGGGAAACTACGATGGGTTTAATCGCGAAAGCGATAAATTGTGGACCCCCCCTTGTTAACTGTCAGAGAGGAAAAGGGCCCCAAAATTAATATAGGTCATTCATCCATTAAGGTTGGTCGTGCGAGAGCTTAAATATAAGAAGGGTTTAACTTGGCAATGTGGGTGTCACATGGAATTTATTGATTAGTTGGACTTTGAATGGGCATAAATATCAATATAGAGGTCAAATTGAGGTAAAATTTATATCATCAGAAAGCTCTTGATGAGTTAGATGCGATGGTGTTATCTAAAGCGAGCTTTGCACACTTTGGGTGAGAGAAATTTTTTTGACCCCATTTCCATAATGATATCTTGGATGTTGGGTCAACTGAAATTAACACCTCCCATTCAACCTAGATAAATCGAAGGGGTGGTGAGGGAGCATTATAGAGTGGTATTAGAGCACCCATGTTTAGCACTCGAACTGCATGGGCCCAAGAGGATGAGATTTGAACCTATGTTACAATGTGAAATACCACATTCTATGTTATTTAAAGGATGATTGGTTATTGTATAATTTGACAGGTGATTGTGTGTAGTATGCATGTGTTGATCTCAAGATTGTGAAATAAAAGGAATGACATATTTTGATATGCTAGTTGTTTTCTAACTAGCATATTAATTTTCAATGTGGTGTTTCAGTTAGTTTCACATCAACATGCATATTTTAAACATGCCAAGGTGATACATAAAAATTTCTATTTGTATTTTGATTTGACCAATAGATCATGGTTCAACACTCACATTGCAGCGACCATGAGAGAGAAAGTTAGAATCAAATCTTAAGTTCAACATTGGACCTGAAGAGGCTCACACATAGACAATTAAATTTTTTATAATTAAGTTGTTTGCTAGGTGTGTGTATGTGTGATGGTGTATGCATTATGTTTGTATGTATGTATTTATTTATTTATGTATGTATGTATACATGTATGTGTTGGCCTTTAAGCTTGTAGATCTCATGGTTTCTAGTCTTGGTAAAAGGTTGATTTAAAACTTAGTGATGATATGAATATAAACATGTTGATATGCACTTTTTATTCCTAGAATATGTGGATGAAATCATTTCTAGATGTGTGAAAAATAGAAAATAAACATACATCAGGATAGCATGCATAATGTTGGAATGACAAGGTAATAAGTCATTTTTTTAATGCTAATATAACTAACAATTGGGTGTGTGAGACAGCAAATAAGAAGCCCTAATTGCGAATGGAAATAAAAGGATGGGAAACAATATGGTACAATATAGCATGGACCAAGTCCATCATGAGAAATAAATGGAAAGTTCCCTTAATAGAGAAAATACCTTTAGGAGATTGAAATATGAGTTGAAGAGTTGAAAGGAAGAGAATAAAAGGCTAAATAGCAAGCAAAAATAATAGGTAAGGTTAAACACAATGTTGCTAAAATAATTTTCATTCATGAAATATTTGTTTCAACAAACATTAACCTCTAGAGATATACTGGAATTTCATGATGACAAGGCTAGAAAGGAACATTATAATTTAGAGAGAAAAGAAGTCCAATTTCATGTTGGCACTATGGAGGCAAATCTTATGAAATACTTCCCTAACAGATAGTGAAAGAGGAAGAACAGTTCATCTGAATTACAAACACATGAAATAGAAATCTATAATACATAAAGAGATGAGGGAGAATCCCCTCAAGCTATATAAAACTCTGAAAAGTTCTTTCTTGAAATATTTATATGGATGTTGTAATTTTGAGGTTACTGTAAACCTTGGAAAGGACTTTGACTAAAATTTTATGCATATATTAGTGATGGTATGATGGACACACTGAGCACCAAAACTCAAGGGATTGAGTTGTTGTGGACTTATGGATGAGGTGTAGAAGAAATATTTTGCATGTGTGCATTTTTATTATTATTGACAAATTTCTTGTTGTTATTTACTTTGAGCATGGCCATGCTACCTTTCGTTGTTGTCCTATATTGTTGTTGTGGTATTTTCACTGTTTGCATTATTTCTTCTTGACTCTTTTGGCTTGGTCTATGTTGGTTTGGTGGATATGGGAAAGGAAACAAAATGAGCTCAAGGATAAGAGATAAATAAAACACACTGATAATTCAAGACCCTGATTAAACCCTATGCATAAGATAAATGGTAGTAGAGAGAAGAAGAAGATAGTGGAGTAGCTTGGCAGACCTGGTTGGGTCCACATGAACAAAATGGACAATGGATTATAGCTACGAAAATAACATAAGAAGGAAGTTTCCTTAACTAAAATTATGTATTTTTCATGTGTGTGTGTGTGTGTGTGTGTGTGTGTGTATTCTATGAATATGACGAAGATGAGAAAGTGAAATAAAAATATGAGGATGCTAACCAATCTGAAAGATCATTAGTTGAGAGCCATCATAGTGGTAAGATAAGTGATTAATCTTTAAAATGGGATTTTTGTGTGAATGGTGTTGTACCTCTGTATATAATTAGAGGTGAGGAATTATGCAAGAGCTTCTATAATTTTTTGTTGTTTTTTAAAGTTTTTGGATGATCAAATCTCTAAACTCTTTAAACGGGTGAAATTTCCTAATTACTTATGATGTATTAGAAGGTTTGATTCTTCACCTATAATAGTAATTTAGCTTTGATGAGATGTGTAAGGTTGAAGATTTAGAATTTATATGATTTTTTAAACATCAAACTAATTATTTAACTTGTCATATACAGTGGATGCATGTAAAATACTTGTACATCCAAACAATATATGTTTAAAGCTTTAAGGGAAGATGACAGTTTAATGATGTAGAGGAGTTAAATCAAATACATAGTTAAATTAACTAATCTCTGTAAAGGATTATAACTTCATGGGGAATTTTTGATAAATTTAAACTCAATATTATCATACCCAGAACTCCCATCAACTTCAAACATATGCACATTAAAAATAGAGTGGAAATATAATTGACAAAGAATAACTTACAAGGACACAAGTTTTTTCAAAATGAATCCAAAATCATTTTATTACTTCAAAATAACTTAGAAGGATACAAGTCTGTTCAAAAGTCTATCACAATGGTTCAAACATTCATACTTCGATTTACAAAATATTTATACAACTTTCTCTAAAATATATTGATTAAATATCAAGATTCATTTATAAAATATCTTTAAACTGTTTGTAAAAATAGATCTAAAACATAGTGAAATTAAAACTTCTTAGGCTCATTGGCACTAAATTCGAGGCTTTTGTTGATGAATGGGATAGAAAGGATGTTATTCAGTTTTAACTATTTGACAATTGTTTCCTCTAATCCTGTATGTTTTGCTAAAACTCGAAATTACTGTTGTAAACATGTTTTCTAGTTTAATCAATGAGTAGACATATTTTCTCCCATCTTTCCTCATCATAAATGGTAGATTTGATTAGTTTCCTGTAAGTCTCATCCACTTCAGTGTACTTCTGAAAAATGGGTTTGACTATAAGAAAATGTTTGATTTCATGTTGAATCAACAAGTCAAAAGTTAAACCCTAAATGAATGTTTTTCCTGTAATTGTCCCTCTGATCTTGGAAAATTTTGCTTTGTTTGTGGCTATTGAATACAATATTCGCTGGCATTCTTCAAGATTAACCATCTTATCTCCAATTCCTCTTAAAACTGACAGTCCATTTTGATGCAGCACATTAAACTTTATGTGAAAATTTTTGAGGTTGGCTTCTAAATTGTGGCATTTGTTTTCAAGTTGCATCATTAAATTCCTTTTGATGTGAATCTTTCTAACCTCCAGAATTGTTTTAGTTATGTCATTTATATCATATTATTTGAGCTCTTATTTTGTTTTTAAATTAAAAATCCTGACTAATTTTGTTGCATCGCCTGGTTTGTGACCCAATTCTTTCTTTACCTCTGTTATTAGTTCTTTTGATTTTTCCAGTAATTGTTCCTTCTCAAACAGGATTTCAATTGATGGCCACAAAATTGTAATGGATTCATTTATTTATTTCCAGATTTTTTCTTTGGCATGTGTCAGTGTTTGAGAAATTTTTTATTCATTTTCTAGAGTCTCTATTCTTTAAGTCAACCTATGACTCTTTTGGATTTCTGCCACATTTTCATTGTCAATCTTAATTTTCTATTCTTGGAGGTTGTGAAGTGATTTCAATTTCTCAATTTCCTATCCCCTCAATGATAAATCTCCCATGGATTTAGCCAAATCAATTTTTGGATCAGTGGACTATATCTCACCTATTGTAGTAGTTGTTGAAGTAGAAGCCCTTGTTGTTGATGTACCTGTAATTGGAATTTCTGCCAAAGGAATAACTGATGCTTGAGATGCGTGTTGTTCTTTCTAATTTAACAAAGTTTCTAATTTTGTATCCATTTTTTGTATATGTGTATTTTGTTCAATTATAATTTTGAACATGTTCTCTTTTTCCTTCTCTAGTTCACCAATCTCTTTAGTCCAAGGATCTTCGTTAGTAGGAATTTTCAAATGTTTACTTAATGCTTGACTGTCAGCATTTTCCCTCTTAATCATTTCCTTAGCGGCTTTAAAATTGCTAGGATCATATCCCAATTTAATCACTAGATCATCTACAGATTTTATCTTAGTATCCTTTTCTAGAGAAGAAATATTTTCCATCTTTAGCTCAGACTGAATATTACTCAATGAAACCTGTAACTTAGATTTTTCCATGGTTGAACTGGTTAAAGTTGAATAGATCATTTCTCCATCTTTTTTATGCAAATAAATCTAGTCAATAGGATGAATTTCATTTGTATTAAAGGAAATGTTTATTTCTTATAATCCTCTGTAGTATTTGGAAATGGGATTTTAGGTTCAAGGAATGCCATTTGCATCAGCCCCTTTGTGTCAAATGTAGAAAGTAATATATGTTGAGATGCTGAAGTTTGTTTCCTGAATTATGTATATGATCTAGGAGGATATTGGTGGCCACCTGCCTAATCCACTTGGACCCCAACCATTGTTTCTTTCGGTTTTTTAGTTTCCTTAATTGTAGCACAATTTACTATTTTTGGCAGTTTTTTGGGTCCTGAACTTCCGAAGCCGTTTTGAGGCCCTAAATGATGTTTTTTTTGGAAAATCACTGGCGAAAAATGGTAGGCTTGAACTCCACATTTATTTTTATTATTTTTATTTCTTGGATAAATATTTCTAACGAGGTATCGTGTGCGTCAAACGAATATCATATGCCAAAGTTACAACCCCGGGAAATTGATGTACCAATTTACCCCAACGAGACCCATAGTTTGGTGTTTCATCTCCTAGGGTTATGTTTTTTGATGTTTATGGTTTTCTATTGTTTCTCAATAATAAAAAATCCTTCGAGACTCATTATGAAATATTTTAGAGGCATGTGGCCACCACATCTCTTCTCTGAGATAAGCTACCATCACCCTAGCTAGTTTATGTCCATTTTGTCTGTAAGAATATTTCAGTTATTTTATATTAATGAAATGAAGTTTTATTTATATTTCATCTCTGCGTTTATGTTTATTACTATATTTTATTATGTTATTGCATAAATTTGGATCAATGGTATCAGAGCAGTCTTCTCTTTCTCGATCCTTATTTGTATGTCCCCAACGAAGTCGGGGTATAAGGAGTTAGGGCTCGATCTGGTTGAACCTTTGCAAGATCATCCTCGCAAACCCTAATGACTACCCATGGGGGAATAAAATAAAGATGAGGTAGCATGAGATCCTATCAAAATATTGCTTAAGGAGGCCCTCGAGAAACAAAGGAACATGATGATGGATAACTTTTCCCAGATCCTTCAACGACTTCCCACCGACGACACATCTGCATCGAGGAGACACTTTGGAGGTGCCATTCCTTTCAAGCTACAAGTCAACTTCGAAATTCCTGTATTTGAAGGCTAGATAGATTCAGGCGCCATAGATAGATGGTTGAATTTTCTGGAAGGGTATTTCTTGGTCCATGATTTCTCTGACCCATAAAATATTACTTTTTCACTCCTCAAATTCGCCCCCCATGTCAAATACTTTTGGGAAACCTACTGTGAGAAAAACTATGAGAGGTCGTCCTCTCTGTTCTCATTTGCACCCACCTGAAATTTATTCTGAGATGGAATCAAGGAACAATATTACCCCCTGGGAAGCTATGAGGACAAGTACATCCAATGGACCGTGATGCGGCAGCAAAGGGATCAAGATGTGCACGAGCTGACGAATTTGTTCCATACCATGCACACAAAGTTGGGTATTAAAGATTCAGAGAAACATTTGGTGTTCAAGTATCACAACCTTTTACACAGATACATTCAGGATTAAATGGATTTCCTTGACATTACCTCGCTTTTCACAACATATCGATATGCCACCAAGATCAAGCAAAAATTTAAGCAGAAGAAGCGAGACTTTGGATCTGAAAATCTGAATCCAGGGAAATGTGTCTTCGAACTGCATAACAAAAAGCAAAGCCAAAACAAGGTGACTCAGAGAAACACCACAAATCCAAAGAAGGACATGGAGAAGTGGTATGAATTTCATAACAGCTCCACTCACATCACAAGCAAGTGTCGGTCCAAACAGTCATTGGTAGTTGAACTGAAGGCATCTGACTCATATGCATGTTTTGATTCTGATTCAGAACCAGACGATGGAAATGAAAAAGGGAAGAAAATCATTGAAGCGGAACCCAATTCCACCGTTGCCACCACTAAGTTCCAGAGGAAGGATCAAAATGATCCATAGGAGGGAGAACAACTCTTCCATTCCTAAATGTGGGTGAAGGGTTATCCATTGCAATTCCTTGTTGATAGAAAAATAAAAAAGAACCTCATTTTAGCATAGTTCATGAAGTGTCTTGGCCTACCGACCACAACACACCCACAGCCGTATACCATTAGTTGGCTTCACCAAGGAAGAGATCTTCACATCAACTAGAACTGTCGCCTTTCGTACAACATCAAGCCCTTCATGGATGAGGTATTGTGTGATATTTATCCTATTGATGTGTCTAATGTATTATTAGGACAACCATACTTGTGGAATCTACATGTTGTGTATGAGTCTATGCCTCGTTCTGTTATTATTACTTTTGGAAATAAGTTGCACAGGATACAAGATATCGAGGTAGTATCGCCTTCTGCCATCTTTTTGAGTACTACAAAGCAATGTAGTAATATTATTTCCCAAACCATGAATTTTTTTTTCATTTCAATTTGCGCACATGGCAAGAAGAAGATTTTGGCCACAACCTCCAAACAAGGTTTCCCTACGCGACAGAAGCAGATGGAAAATTCGTGGAGGAATACAAGGACATTTTCTCCTCACCCATAGGGGTTCCTCTACACAATTATTTCATGCTCTCCATTGATCTGACATCGGGTGCTTCACTGCCTAATGGGTCGATATATCAATGTTATGTTATTAGGAATGATGAAATCAAGAGGCAGATCCAAGAGTTTTTGCAGAAAGGGCACATCAGTCCAAGCTCCTCACATGTATTTTCTAAGGCTGATAAAGAAACCAAATTTATTGAACGCATCTATAACATCCGCAAACAGGTCCAAGAAATCTTGGAGAAATCCAATTCCAAATACAAGCAGTGACATGATCAACATCGGGTGCCACACAAGTTCCAAGTGGGCAACAAAGTTTGGTTGCATTTGTAGAAAGAACACCTAACCAAAGCTCATTGGAAGCTCATACCACTCTGATATGGGCCTTACACCATTATCAAGCCTATGGGAGATAATTCATTTGAGATTAGAATTCCCCCATTCCTTGGCCAGAAACTAATGTTCAATGTGGATCGCCTTTGGCCATACTTTCCACCATTACTAGACACATATGATGTAGTATTCCAAAATTGGAATGGCACAGCAAACCTGCTGGAATAACGCACTCCTGAGAATTCAGTGCACTGAAATTAGTTTTCAGCTCCTGGATCCCTTATATCAGCTCATCCAAGTTCTAAATCCAAAAGGAGAGAAAAAACAAATCAAACTAGGTGGGTTAAACAGATCTCCCACAACCTAGTCTAGCTAAAAAACACCCAAGGAGAGGGGCTACAGCTATATGCAATGGACTGCTTCAGAAATAAGCAGATCCACTAAAGAAAAGCAATAAGCTGATATGGGGGCTCAAAGATCAATTATATAACAGAAAATCAGATTTACATTATAGCCCAAACATTGTACAAGAGAGAGAATGGAAATATACAGGAGAAATCCTCAGAAATGAGGTGCTACAACCATAAGAAAAGACTGCATAAACATGAAAACGTTATTTTAAGGCGCTGAAGTAGTATTTTATTAATAATCAGATCTATATCAGATCCTTACATAAAAATATAGATCTAATTCAGATCTGTGTACAAGAAAATCTCATCTATACATTCCCCTTGGGGTTTTGTGTAAAACATGAAGCACAGAGAGTAGATCTGAGATCTAAAGTTGCAAATCTGCAGAATTATTCACAAATTTTTGAATCATACAATAGGACAGTAGATTAGATCTGAAACAAACATGGATTCGATGGCCAATCCATGGATCACCACAGTGAGAGGAAGAATCCTAACACCGGAGATCTCTCCTCCAAAATGTAGACAAAACACCCTGCAACTTATTTGAAAATAACGCAGTCCAAGGAGAGAAAATGTGTTGTAGGCTCTGAGAATGCTTTGGCCTGATGCCAGGGTCTGGATCTGAAGCTCAATCAGCTAATGCACTCTTCCAGAAGGTTAAAAGACACATTCACTGAGAAGAGTCACTAGTATAGTATAGAATTGAGAAGATCTAATGTCTTCCATTGCTGCAACTCACAAGGACAACCCAACCCTCAACGGTATCAGCGCTGTAGTTTTAAGGTGAAGCTTGGCCCAAGCCTGATAGTGGAAAAGATGGCACAAGTCTCCTCCTAGAGCTACTCAAGGAAGGAGATGGGATTCCTAAACAGGAAAACCCAACAAGGGATGTCTGAGCAGAAAATACCTTCAGAAAATAATAATCTTCAACAACCCCTTCATGTTGCTCTCCTCCTTCTTTTATAAGATTGGAGTCTTGTCAAAACCCTAAACCACTTCATCAGTTTAGCCTCTTTCACATGTAAAATATCCTTCTAGAACTGTGCTATCCCTCAAAGAGGTTCAATGCATCTAGACTGCGTTGTAGATATGGTCATGGTTGACTTGGTCAAGTGATCAAACTCTTCCACACTCAAGGTGTCTTCATTTCAACTAGCTAGCTTGATTTTCATTCACATTGAGTTGTCTTTATTTAGGATCCACTCTTTGAAAATAAATGTTGTTGACTTGGTCAAACTTGACGTTGTCCACATAGTTTAGACATTGTTCACACATGTGGATGCTTGGTCTGGTTATTTCATGATCCCTTTTC
Source organism: Pinus albicaulis (assembly GCA_034641835.2). NCBI lineage: Eukaryota > Viridiplantae > Streptophyta > Pinopsida > Pinales > Pinaceae > Pinus > Pinus albicaulis. Next base: position 737,800,193 of record CM076572.1, read on the forward strand.
ACACTATGAGGGATTTTTATTCATACTTGAACAATTTATGAGCCTCCTTACCCATTTATTCATCCATATAGATTTAAAAAGCAAAATTAATATTCCTATTAGCTGTAAGCTAATTTAGGAATATTACAGTCTCCCCCTCCCAAATGTTTCTTGTCCTCAAACAACTGCAAGAGTGCTACAAAATCTCCCCTTCTTCTCTTGTGGCCCCCTCAACCAATAGTTTCCACCATTGCTTCAGATTTTCTGCCATAGTCCCATCTTCCAATGGTCCTCCCCCAATGTGCAAGTTTGCCTTTGGTGAATAATCTGAATGGCTCTCATCATGATGAAATGGAAGGTCTATGTGGAAACCTCCTTGCTGATTCATGGCCTCCTCAAGACAGAAGTGATGGGGAATCTAATTATGCATGAAAGACTCCCATCTCCATGCTATCATCCAAATGAAGTGGATCACCTCCCAGCTTGGCAATCCATAGAAAAAATCCTCCCCAATACATATGAGAGGCATGTTCTCAACAGACATATGGCTCATTCGACAAAGAGACAAGTGTCCTATCATAGTGACCATACAATATCTCATGCTCCCATTGAAGCATGCAGTGAAAAAAGAGTGGGGAACTCATTCCCCTAAGGACACATCCCACCAATGTGCCTCCCCTCCAACCATGCTCCCAAGAGTAAGAAAATTTTCAACATATGGAATCATGATTAGAATCATGCTAGCTGCCATGTATGATAAAGGAGAATGAATATGTCTCCTCATGTGCAACCAGCGCAGTTCTACCCTTAGCTACCATAGAATAGGAGATGACAAGTGCCTCCCCCAACACTTGTTTGCTGCCCCATCCCTCTTGAATGCTTGGAGAAGGTGAATCATAGTTGGTGTAAAAGAATCACACCATGAAGGACAAAATAACTTCCCAAGATCCTCCAAGGAATGACCTGAATCAACATAGTTCATGGCCTTGAGTGGCCCATGAAACCCATCATGAATAGTGCCCCCTCTAGGAGCAATGTTCTGCAAATGAGTGTTAGAAAAATATAAGCATATAAGATATACATCAAAATATTAAGAAATACAAGTCCCTCTATATACTTGTTTTACATCAGTGAGGTAACTCATGGATGAGTTCCCCCTCACACTCAATGAGTAAGGAGGTGTGAATGATGGCTCTTCCCGAGAGCTATCTTCCTCCTCATCTAGCAAGTAATCCATGCACATCTTCATATGAGAGTGCACCTCTTTCTTGAAACCTTCCCACATGAATCCACTTAAGATAGTATGATATGCTCTAATGAACCCAGTGGGTTTGGAAAGCAGGATCTCATAGGTTGCATTTAGTAGTTTCTCCTTGAGCTTGGAGTCTCTAATCAAATAAATAAGATTATAGAAATAAATGACTCGATCAACTACTTAAACCTCCCATCCATTACCTTCTCATCAAGAACCCCACATGTGAAAAGGTCCTTGGAGTATTCCATCATGAGTTTGGAATCCCAATAAGGATCCAGGCTTCCCAAGAACGACAGTGTTGTAGAAGTCTGAAATGCAGCCCCTGTCATGTCATGGCTCTCCTTTTTGACATGCTTGATGTCAACATCACATGTTGGAGCGTTATAATCTTCCCTTTTCTACCTATTTTGCAGCTGATCTTGCCCAAGACAAGATTGAAGCAGATGGAAATCAACTTCCCCTTGGAAAGTCCTTGTCTTCCAATACTTCCTTAATCTAGCCCATGCATGCAAGAGAGTCAACATCCTCTTGTCATGTTTAGAAATATCTTTTATGAATGGAGGTACCATTAGCTGCCCCAAAGATATGGAGTTACGATGTGTCCTCATGTCCATGCCATCATAGACTTCTGATTCCTCCTTCCTCAGTGTTGATAAGTGAGTGGAAGATAGCAATGTCCCTTTCAAGAGATTTCTCACCTCTCTTTTGAATTCATGAGAGATTCTCTGCATTGTGCTGGCTTCTTCCAGGGTTCCCTCCTTATCCAAGTATGTAAACGTTGGCCATAGTTGAGAGAACACTTTAGTTTTCCTCTAATCAAGAGGTGCTTGAGGTTCTTTTGTTGTGACTGCATTATCATCTCCTGCCTCCCCCTCCTCCTTTTCAATAGTTGAAGTTGTCTCATCATCAATAAGAGACCGTAGATCTTGGTCATCTATTGGAGGAATCTTCATGCCTTCCTCTTGAGAAGAAAGCCCTTCATCAAATGGAGATCTTGCCCTTGGCAAGGCATCCAACAAACTTACACCTTCTTCCATGGTTTTCAAAAATGGAGTTGGATTCATAGACCCTTCCAACTCATGCAAAAGATTTGTTTGATATGGTTTGATAGCCTCAGTAGGAGATGTCACAAATAAAGTCTCATCAAACCTCTCTATTAATCTTGCAATAAACTTTTCATAAGTAGGTGTATTTTAATTCCTTAAGGAAAAAGACTCAAACAACCACCAAGCATATGCTTTACCTTCAAAATGCAGTGCTACTGTTTTGATGGATTCATTTTCTGAAACTTGATGCTGCTGCACAAAGTTGCTTAGCTCCTCCACACAAGCCCTAATTGGACATTTAGGAGACCCAAAAAAAGTAGATAGAAAGAATATACTCACACCAGGTTGCTCCTCCTTTGTGCTTTTGTTCTCCTTGACCTTGCAGAACCCTTGGAATTTCAAGTTATGTTTGAACTCCTTAGATTGGGCTTCATACTCTCGCAAATACTCTCCAAGAGTCTCCTTCTTGGGTATACCTCCTTTCTTCCTCTTCATGTAGAAATCACTGACAGAACGTTGAATATTTGGTGATATGGCTAAGTGCACATATCCATGAGAGGAATTAGAATTTTCCTCATGTATAGATCTTGTATATCTGATCGGGAGATCTTCCTGCTCTCGAAACTCTCTAGGAGTTTCACTGATCTTTCTCTCTTCTTCTTGTTCAACCTCCTCGGAGAGGTTCTTACTAGATCTGAAAAGTGATGAGAGTAATCTCATCCTCTTCATCATTCTGACCTTTCTCTTTTCTTTACAGCACTTTGGCTTGAAGCCCACAGGCTGAGCCAAATATATTTCTCTGATACCACTATAGTATTCCAAAATTGGAATGGCACAACAAGCGTGTTGGAATAATGCACTCCTAATAATTCAGTGCACCGAAATGAGTTTGCAGCTCCTGGATCCCTTATATCAGCTCATCTAAGTTATAAATCCAAAATGAGAGCAAAAACAAATCAAACTAGGTGGGTTAAACAAATCTCCCACAACCTAGTCTAGCTGAAAAACACCCAAGGAGAGGGGTTGCAGCTATATGCCATGGACTGCTTCATAAATAATGCAGATCCACTGAATAAAATAAATAAGCTGATATGGGGCTCAAATATCAGTTATATAACATCAAATCAGATTTACATTACAGCCCATACATTGTACAAGAGAGAGAATGGAAATGTATAGGAGAAATCCTCAGAAATGAGGTGCTACAACCATAAGAAAAGACTGCATAAACATGAAAGCGTTATTTTAAGGGGCTGAAGTAGCATTTTATTAATACTCATATCTAGAGAATATCTATACCTAAAAATATAGATCTAATTTAGATCTGTGTACAAGAAAATCTCATCTATACATTCCCCTTGGGGTTTTGTACAAAACATGAAGCACAGAGAGTAGATCTGAGATCTAAAGTTGCAAATCTGCAGAATTATTCAGAAATTTTTGAATCATACAATAGGACAGAAGATCAGATTTGAAACAAATATATATTGGATGGCCAATCCATGGATCGCCACAGTGAGAGGAAAAATCCTAACACCGGAGATCTCTCCTCGAAAATGCAGACAAAACACCCTACAACTTCTCCTTTCCAAATAACGCAGTCCAGGGAGAGAAACTACGTTGTAGGCTATAAGAATGCTTTGTCCTGATGCCAGGTTTTGGATCTGAAGCTCAATCAGCTAATGCAGTCTTCCAGGAGGTTAAAAGACACACTCACTAAGAAGAGTCACTAGTATAGTCTAGATCTGAGCAGTTCTAGTGTCTTCCACTGCTGCAACTGACAAGGACAACCCAACCCTCAATAGGATCAGCGTTGTAGGTGTAAGGTGAAGCTTGGCCCAAGCCTGATAGTGGAAAAGATGGCACAAGTCTCCTCCTAGAGCTGCTCAAGGAAGGAGATGGGATTCCTAAACAGGAAAACCCAACAAGGGATGTCTAAGCAGACAATACCTTCAGAAAATAATAATATTCAACAACCCCTTCATGTTGCTCTCCTCCTCCTTTTACAATATTGGAGTCTTGTCAAAACCCTAAACCACTTCATCAGTTTAGCCTCTTTCACATGTAAAATCTCCTTCCAGAACTGTGATGTCCCTCAAAGCGGTTCAATGCATCTAGACTGCGTTGTAGATATGGTCATGGTTGACTTGGTCAAGTTATCAACCTCTTCCACACTCAAGGTGTCTTCATTTTAACTAGCTAGCTTGATTTTCATTCACATTGAGCTGTATTTATTTAGGATCCACTCTTTGAAAATAAATGTTTTTGACTTGGTCAAACTTGACCTTGTCCACATAGTTTAGACATTGTTCACACATGTGGATGCTTGGTTTGGTTATTCCATGATCCCTTTTCACACTATGAGGGATTTTTATTCATACTTGAGCAATTTATGAGCCTCCTTGCCCATTTATTCATCCATCTAGATTTCAAAATCAAAATTAATATTCCTATTAGCTGTAAGCTAATTTAGGAATATTACATATGACATTGCAGATCTCATGGAGGAACTCAACGCAATGGGGACCATTGTTTCCTAATGGGGGAGGAATGATCTAGGTGGATAATGGTGGCCACCCTCCTATTCCACTTGGACCACCACCATTGTTTCCTTCATTTTTTTATTTTCCTTAATTGTAGCACAATTTACTATTTTTGGTAATTTTTCGGGTCTTGAACTTCCAGAGCCATTTTGAGGCCCTAAACGATGTTTTCTTGGAAAATCACCGGTGAAGAATGTGAGTTTTAAACTTAACACTCACTATTGGTTTTTTTTATTCATCAGATAGATTTTTCTAATAAGGTATAATGTGCATCAAATGGATATTGTATGCCAAAATTACGACCTCGGGAAATTGATGTACCAATTTACCCCAACAGGGCCCATAGTTTGGTGTTTCATCTCCTAGGGTTAGGTTTTTGGATGTTTAGGGTTTTCCATTGATTCTAAATAATAAATAGACCTTCGAGCCTCATTGTAACATAGGTCAGAGGCATTTAGCTGCCACATATCTTCTCATTTATAAGCTACTATCGCCCTAGCTAGTTTATTTCTATAAGCATATTTCAGTTATTTGATATTAAACTCTGCTCTTCTGCTTCCTACAATTTTTTCTCTTGTCACTCCTCCTGTTTCATATAATTCTCAATATTTGGTCTAGGAGTATGAGCATAAGGGGTAGTTTTTTGTTCTACCCTTAGATTGGAAATGATCCCTAAGGGATCATAAGACCAGGAAAAACTTATTTTAAATTTTATTTCCCTTAAGAGAAGATCCGCCTCCTTTGCTATTGTTCTGGAATTACAGATGAAAGGTCCAATTTGAGTTTTGATTTTAAACTGGGACTTCCTTTTAGCTGACACAAAGTGAAACTCACCCATATTTATCATCTGCCTGATGTATTTCAGTGCAAAGATTCTAATAGGTACAAAATTTGGAAACCTTTATGGTGGAAGCTCACAACCATACACTCTAATATATGTATAGTTTTGGTATAAATACTAATCTCATGTCTTTGTTTGTTCACTAAGATGAAAAATCCTTTTAATTTCAAGAGAAATTCTAGGGATTACATCACTATTAAGTAAGGAGGAAAATGTGTATACAAATTTATCTGTGTAGTCACTAAAAGAAAACCCATTTGTATTTTTCCTAACCAAAGAGGTCCAATGAATCACATATTGAGGGTTTCCCAATTCATCTAAATTTTCTAATGGAATTGAAAACCTATATGAATTATAGAACAAAAACAAATATACAAGAATTGATGCATGTTTGAAGGCCCCTTCTATGGAAAATTTCATGAATTGATCATGAATAGTGTCTACTAGGAATTCACTGTAATTGAAGATAATAGAAGGTTTCTCATGTTTATAAAATACTGATAAAAACCCTAGGATAATATCATCAACCCATTGGTTGGATTGATAACCTAATAAACAAGAAAATGTTAAAATTAATTTCTTAGTCATCTCTGAGAAAATTGAAGCGAGATAAGGTGGGCTCGTTCTAGGAAATTCAACATTTTTAGGTGGAAATATCTCTCTTGGCTCGTTGAGGAAAGGTAAGATTTTTGTAGAGATCCATGAGGGATTATACAGAAAAAGGATGTAGGGGAGCTGAGGGTTTAATCTGTAGCATTTGAAAAATATATCGGGATGTAACTGTAAACATGATGTCGTTATTTTATGCAAAAACATCCCTTTGGTTGGGAATATAACTAAATGACACCAAGACAAAAATTCGAGGAATGAATGAGTCTGTGGGAATATGAATTGAGGTAGGAAAGAATCCCAGAAGCTCAATTCATCACTAAGGTCAACAAATTTCTTATTTATCCAATTATATAATTCATACAAATCAAATTCACATTGTTTTTCTGGAATTTTGTACTCTTGGTCAACTAGTGGCAAATGGTCCAGGTCTATCGCAGGCGGGAGCATGGGGTTTTCCTCTATCATTTTGGATTTTCCCTTTGAAGAAGACATTTGAAATAAATAAGGATAGGAAATATGGCTACCAGGTAATTGGTCGACTCAGAGGTGTTGTATGTTGGGTCATTCTGCTAAGGTTGTAGTAGAACCTAGTATGTAGTTTTCCTTAACAGAATGCATAAAGGAATCATGAGAAAACTATGAGTTTATTTCATAAAGAGGGGAATAAACCGTTTAAGATGTTTAATATGGGTGTGGGTTATTTATGGTGGAAATGGTTATGATTGGATAACGGTTCAAAACCATATAATGAGCAATGGACAGGTGGTGGCATCAGAGTGGGCCTAACCTTTGGCGGGAGAAAGAACGGTTATAATAGGCGTGGGTGTTTTTCGCGCATAGGGGGGTGGGGGTGTTGAATTGCCTTCCCTGTGGTTGATCGGGCAGAGAAGATCGTGGCAATTGGTTGGTGCGCCTAAGATATCAAAAAATGAAAAAACATGTCAACTCATTCTAACTTTATTAAAAATCGCTAATCATGGTTTAATTGCATTTAAACTAATTAAAACCATTAATTAACTATCTAATGCGGCATTTAGTCTAGCATGCATATTTTGATTTTATGTGGATTTTTTCTTTTTTTCAATATGTTCCTTTTTTAATAACATATTTTTCAAATATCACTTTTCTTTTTCTCTATTTTTTTATTTTTCTTTATATGTATATGTATATGTATGTATATATATTTCTATATTTTAACAACTGCAAGTAAGAATAAAATGTTGTTACAACAAATGGTATGAAAATACAAATTATACTTACCATATTTTGGTTAACATAGTGAGGTTGCTTAATGGATTCCATGTTGTATGAAACACCGTTGGGAAAGTAGGTAGGAATGAATTATTATTGATAATTATCATTATTAATATGTTATGTTTTTTCTCCTTATATTTGTTGTGAGAATGAATGAAAATGATAAAGGTTAGAAATTGACAATGTATACTTAGCATTGATGAGGACATGCTAGAATTGAATGAAAATGAAGATAAATTTATGAGGTTTTCATTTAAATCTATGAATGGTTGAGTTAATTAATTTATGACTAATGTGTGAGGATGATATAATTTTAGGAATTACTAAGTATCGCAACAATAGGAATATTATCAACCAACTAGACCCTTCAAAAGGCTTCAGCTGAAAGTGTTGGTAGTGCTAGTCGAGAAAATATGGAAAGCAATAAGCCTAGGTAAAAATGGTTAAAGAAAGGAATTAGGTAAGAATTACTTTAGCTCAATTTGAATATTTTTGTTTCAAATTAATCCATGCTTTGCGTCGATACCAGGAAGTGGTATGGTGAAGGCGAGGATCCTTTGGTATGAAACATTACAATAATTTTTGTAATACATGTTGAGTGAAATGAAGAACTAAAATGTTGATGAATTTAGAGATATGCATTTTTTATCTATGACTCATTCTTATGCTGAAATAAATTTTTGATTGCAATATGAAATGCTTGGACTAATTGTTATGCAATGTATAATGCAATGATGGTATAATTTCAATTCATTTTAATTTAATTGGAGTGACTTTGTTATGGGTATAACAATTCAAAAGTCACTTCAGGTTGTTGTGAATTTATGAAATCAGGAGATTGCATATATATATATATATATATATATATATATGAACACTGACAATTATTGGATGATTGAAAAGTCAACTTGCAAGCAAAGTGTTGGAATGGTGTGTGAGACCAAGCCACCATGACAGATCAAAAATAGATGAAATGGGACCCAATGACATGACTACAAATCTCGTGTCTATGAGATTAGGTTTCTGGGAGAAGCAAAGTTGGGAAATTAAAATTTATAGCTTGAATTTTTTAGTATACCTCATGTGAAACTAAATTTTGTGACATAGGTGAAATGATGGAGTTGGGAGCTCAGACAGAAGACTATCATGATGGAATTGTAGTTTGTGGCACTTTGTTTATATAATTGATACCTTGACTATAAGACTCCATGAGTAGTGCATTTGGGCAAACCAGATGGGTGCTTAGCCACAAGAATCCATGCAAATATCATTAGAGCATGTCAAGAGGGTTCTTAACAGTAATAATCTAATACTACCCCATGCAGGAAAACCTTGGGATGGGTACTACCCGTAATTGATCCAGTGGATCAATAAAGTGCTCAAAATTCAAAGTGTTCAAAAGTACTTGAAAATTTTTCCAAAACGTATATCTTGTCTCCCTAAATCCAACCAACTTGAATCACTCAAATTCGATATCGTATTCTCCCGATATCACATTCAAATCATTTTCCTAAATAGCTCAAAAAAATTGCAGGTTGGTCAGGTAGGTTGACTGGGAAGTCCGTACATTTATTGGGTAGCTGATTGTGTTTTCGTTGGTCCATTGGTGGGTTTCCAAGTAGCCTCACCATATTGGTCGAAATTAGTTGCATTTTGATTGGTTGATCGTTTGGTTTCATGGTCCAATGGGTGGAAGCCATGTGGGCCAATGGTTGGTTTCCATGTGTCCTCCCAACTATATTGTAAAATTATGGTTATGGGTCGAATGGGAATCGAAATCTTGTCCTGCAAAGTAGCAACATGACGCTCTACTTCTATGCCACCGGTGGTTCTTACACAACTATGGTCCAATGTCCTATTTAAACTTTATCATATAGGTGTTTGGGGGACGGGGACAAATTTAGGCCCTGGTCCCCGGTCACCCCATACCCATGAGACCGCAGTTCAGGCGCTGAGGGCTAGGGCCTAACCCATGCCCAAGCCATGGTTAAAACAACAACCCACATTTTTGGTGGCAGTTAGAACCCTGACGGTAAACCATAACACAACCACCATACCATAGTTCAGTCAATAGTTAGAGGGGTTAAACAGATGGCACGTAGTGCAAACCTTACCATATTTTAACCATGGTACAAAGAACGGGTCAACAATTGGCGGGTATGGCCTCACCCCGAATCCAACGGCGAGGAACTAGCCATGTGGCATCATTTCATCTGCTCATTGGGTTCATTATGGATATAAACCAGGCAACAAAATGCACCCAATTTGGCATGAATCACATCGACGTGGGGTGAATTTGTCGCTCAACGGTGCCGAAAATGGAGGATTCGTAGGACGGTTTGTAGGGGAGTGTAGTTTGTAGATGAGTTAGTAGAAAAACTTCACCAAAGCATAACTTCTTCAGTTTATAGCTAATTTGAGCCCAATTAGAGCCCAACTAGCAATTTTTTTATTGTTCTGGAGCCATTGAAGACATTATTTTTGCATTATGAACACTGAAAACCCATGTAAACACATATTTGAGCACTTAATGAAAGAGGCCCAGCATTGGAAGCTATACCAAGAGATGTAGCCCAGGAGGGGTGAACTCCTTCATCATTTTGTTGTCTTGTGATAATGTTTATGGTATTATTGTCTCTACTTTTATGTTGCAAACTGAGTTTAAAACACTTAATTTATGTGTTTTTTCAACTTTCCTAATTGCATAAAAGACATAAAATTTAACTTGCAAATTTCATCAAACCTTCAAGTTTTCAAATATAGATCATTTTGGTATCAGAGCTTTGGTTTTTTGGCTATATTGAAGGTTTAATTCCTTTACAAGTGTTTTTTGATGCTTGCGAGGTTAAAGGTCAAAAGAGGAGAAGGAAATCTTGTGGTAACAATTCCTCAAGATATTTCAAGGAGAGAACATCTACCTCAAGTTTCACCACAAGTTTCATTTCAAGTGTCACCCAAAGCCTCACCAGTCATGGATCATGAAGGAGGCCCTCACAATATTTCTAAGGATGAGAATACTTTCAGAAAAAAAAATTCTTTGAAATGACTAAAATGGTGAAAGTTATTTATGAGGAAAGGAACTCAAGCTTGCAAGGTGAGAGCTCAAATCCTCCAAAGGGAAATGGAGGAAATGGATACAAACCTCCAAAATGGAATGGAGGTAATGGTGATAAACCACCTCTACCTCCACCTTTCTAGTCGCCTTCATGTTCACCTCCATCTTCACCGTCATAATCTTCTACATCAACCCCTTCACAAACACCTCCACATTCTGTAAAGGGACATGGTAAAACTCCATTGTTAAACCTTGACATAAAGTTTGAATTTCCTATGTATAATGGAGAGGTAAATGCTGAGAAATTAGATAATTGGGTTCATCATCTTGAATTGTATTGCAGGATACAAAGGATCAAATATGATGAGACCAAGATTTAGCTTGCTTATTTAAGGTTGGAGAGTGAAACATTCATTTGGTGGGAAGCCAATACTCAAGAGGATCTCAATAAAATAGGTAAGATCATAACTTCTTGGAATTATTTTGTGGCTTCATTAAGAAGACAATTTTATCCTTTATCATACATGAAAAAATCTATAATGGATTGGAAAAAATTTAGGCAGCAAAGGGTCAAAGTGTGCAAAGTTATACCCAAGATTTTAGAAGGAGAGCATTGATTTTGGGTGTAGATTTATCCTCTCAAGGCACTTTACTCAAATACATTGTAGGTTTACATAGTTACTTGAGACACACAATTCTCATGTTTAACCCTACAAATCTAGATGAATTTTGTGTACAGGAAACACATTTAGAAGAAAGATGTAAGAATTTTCCACAAGAGGGCGGAAAAAATCCATTCAAGAGTGGAGAAAAAGGAAAGGGGAAATTCAAAGGAAAATGGAAAAATAATGCTTCCATCAAGAAAGAGGGAGAAAAAATCACATGAAAACATTGTTCAAAAGAAGGCCATGATGAAGACCATTGTTGGAAAATTCATCCTGAGGTGAGACCAAAAATTTTTAACAACAAAGCAAAGAAAAATATTGTTGCAACTACACAACATGATTTAGGATCTGATTCTGGAGATGAAACAAAGTTCAAAACCATGGGATTGAAAAATGAGGACTCTATTACAAGCACTAGTTCTTCTAGTAACCTCAATGAAACTCAAAACGATAAGGAAAGAATAAACCTTTTCCATATTATATTTATCTCAAAACATAAAAAAAAAATAGACAATATTTGATAGTGGATCACAGGGAAACCTCATTTTAGAAACCAGTGTCAAGAAACTTAATTTGGAAACCATTCCTCATCCTAAACCTTATCCTTTAGGTTGGGTATGTGACAATGCAAAATTTCAAGTGACTAGAAAATGCAAACTGAAATTCTCCATCACTGCAAGCTTCATTGATGAGGTAGAACTTGGTGTAGTTACATTATACATATGTGGTATTGTTTTGGGAAGCCCATATCTTTATGATATAAAATCCATATTTCATCACCATGAGAAAAAGTATCATTCTTTTAAATATGGTATCGAGTACATTGTTAGAGCACATCGCAAGAAATAAAATCTATCTCTTATGAATGTTGGACAAATGAAGAGGCCTATTAATTTTAGAAAGAATTTTGTACTTTCGATGATCAAACCCAAGAATGATGTTGAGAATGAAGCCTTCCAAGGTTGTGATGCAAATTTGAAATATGATCTGATTGAGGTTGTTAACAACTATGATGAGATGTTTCAGGAGCATAAAGGATTTCCTCCTTAAAGCGAAATCCAACATGAGATCAAATTGCAGCAAGATTGTCCTCTTCCAAACATTGGCATGTACAGAATGTCAGTTATGGAAAATGCAGAAATCAAGAAACAAATCCAATAGTTGCTTAATAAATGGATCATCTGACCAAGCACATCTATGTGTGGGTCACCTATTTTTTTAGTACCAAATAAGGATGGTACATGGCACATGTGTGTGGACTTCAGAGCATTGAACAAAATTACGGTAAAGAAATGTTACCCTCTTCCTAGAATTGATGATTTACTTGATCAATTAATAGATGTTGTTTATTTAACTAAGTTGGACTTGAGGAGTGGTTATCATCATATTAGGAGTGTTGAAGGAGACATTTTTAAGACAACATTTAAAAAAAATCAAGGTTTGTTTGAGTGGTTGGTTATGCCATTTAGTATTTTTAATGCTCCTGCTACATTCATGCAGATTATGAATGATGTTTCAAGGGCTTTTCTTGATGATTTTGTGATAGTCTACTTAGATGACATATTGATTTCAGCAAGTCTCATGAAGAAAATGTCATGCATGTCAAGCAAGTATTAGATGTCTTAAAGAAGAAAATTTGTTTTTAAAGATGTCTAAATGTGAATTTGGGAAAATTCTTTAGTCTACTTGGGTCATATAGTTGGGGGAGGTGAGTTGAATATATTATCCTTCAAAGGTCGAAGTCATTTTGAATTGGCCAAAACTCAAGACTATGACAAAGGTTAGAATTTTCTCGGGAGTAGCCCAATATTGGAGAAATTTCATTTCTAACTTTTCTTCCATTGCAGCTCCATTACATGAATTGAAAAGTGTGAAACATGTTTTTCAGTGGGGAGGAAAACAACAAAAATACTTTGATGCGTTGAAAGAGAGAATCAGTTCAGCACCCACACTTGCACTTTCATAATTGATACAACCATTTGAGATACAAACTAATGCAATTGACTATGTCATGGGCGCGGTCTTTATGCAACATGGTAAGCCCATATGTTTTCATTCTGAAACTTTTAATGATGCAACAATTAACTATCCTACATATGACAAATAATTTTATGCTTTGGTTCAAAGTGTAAAAAAAATGGAAACATTACTTGATGGGTAAGGAAACTATCATTCACATCGATCATCAATCATTTCAATACTTGAAATCACAAACAAAGCTACAACAAGCAAGGCACTTAGGATGGATGGGTTTCTTACAAAAATTACACTTGGTGATAAGGTATAAGAAAGGTATCTATAACAAGGTTGTTGTTATTCTAGGCCAATAGTTAGTGCGTCCGTTATTTTTAAGCATAATTCTATCATGCATGAGATCTATGTTGATAAATATTCTTTAGATGATGATTTTAAGTATGTATATGTGACTTTGTGTCAAGGTAACCAAGTAAAGGAATTAGATTACCATGTGCATGATAGTTTTTTGTATCATCTTGGAAAGTTGTGTATTCCACAGGGAGAAAGAGTCAACATCATAAGGGAAGTGCATGCTTCTCTTATTTTTGGTCATTTCGGTATAGGCAAGACAATGGCACAATTACGGAGGTATTGTTACTAGCCTTGTATGATTGAAAATGAGTCAGGATATGTAAGAGGATGTTATTTATGTGTTGTTAGTAAGCCTAGAAATAGAAATTTGGGATTGTATACTCCACTTTCGGTACCTTCTCGTCCATGGGAAAGTGTTTCTATGGATTTTGTAGGAAGACTACCTATGTCTAGGAGAGGTCATTATTACCTTTATGTAGTTGTGAATAGGTTTAGAAATATGTGTATTTTGATGCCTTGTAAGAAGCAGGTTATAGCTTAACAGACTACACAATTGTTCTTCCAAAGTGTATTGGTACATTTTGGGTTTCCCACATCCATTGTTAGTGATCGAGATTATTTATTTGTCAATAAATTTTGGTCAAGCTTGTGGGGACTCATGGACGTAGATCTCATCACCTTGAATCCAATGCAACTTGAATAGCTCAAAACTGATATTGAATGATCCTGATATTGTGTTATGACCACTTTTCTAAATAGCTAAAAAAAAAAATCTTATTGGTAAAGTACGCAAACTGGGTAGTTTATTGTGTTTTCTTTGGGCCAATGGAGGGATGCCAAGTGGCCTCACCACGTTGCTCGAAATTTGTTGCATTTTGATTGGTTGATCTCTTGGTCTCATGGTCCAATGGGTGGAAGCCACGTGGGCCAATGGTTGGATGCCATGTAGCCTCCCAACTGTATTGTAAAATTATGGTTATGGGTCATACGGGTCGAACGGGAATCGAACGTGCAACCTGTGAAGTGGAAAAATGGTGATCCTCCGCCATGACACCAGTGGTTCTTGAAATACTATGGTTTGATGTCCTATTTAAACTTTATCATATGAGTGTTTGGGGGACGAGGTCGGGGTTAGGCCTTGGTTCCTGATCACCCCATACCCATGAGGCTACAGGTCAGGCGCCTAACCCCAACCCAAGCCATAGTTAAAACAACAACCCACAGTTTTAGTGGTTGTTAGAACCTTGGGATGGGTACTACTCATAATTGTTCCAGTGGATTAGTAAAGTATTCAAAATTAAAAGTGTTCAAAAGTACTTGAAATTGGTGCCAAAACTTAGATATCGTCACGATGAATCCAACGCAACTTGAATCACTCAAAACTGATATCATATGCTCACGATATCACATTTTGATCATTTTCCTAAATAGCTAAAAAAAAATTGCAATTTGGTCAGGGACACTGACTGGACAATCCATACACTGATTGGGCATTTCGCACACCAATTGGGTAGTTGACAGTGTTTTCTTTAGGCCAATGGTGAGTTGTGAAGTGGCATCATTCATTAGTCAAAATTAGTTGAATTTTTATTGGTTGATCGTTTGCTTTTTTGGTCCAATGGGTGGAAGCCACAAGGACCCATGGTTGGCTGCCACGTGGCCTACTAACTATACTATAAAATTATGGTTATTGGTTGTATGGGAATTGAACGCGCGACCTGCGAAGTGGAAACACAATGCTCTATCGTCATGCCACCAATGGTTCTTACAATACTATGGTTTGATGTCCTATTTAAACTTTATCATATAGGTGTTTGGGGGACGAGGTCAGATTTAGCCCCTAGTCCCTAGTCACCTCATACCCACGAGACCGCATGTCAGGCACCGGGGGCTAGGGCCTAACCTTGACGCAAGCCACGGTTAAAAAAACAACACAGATTTTCAGTGGCGGTTAGAACCCCGATCGTAAACCACAACGTAACCACCATACCACAGTTCAATCAACATTCGGAGGGGTTAAACGGATGGAACGTGGTGCAAACCTTACCATAGTTCAACCATGGTATGAAGAACAGATCAAAAGTTGGTGGGCAAGGCACAAACCTAAATCCAACGGCGAGGAACCAGCCACATGGCCCTATTTTATCCATTCACAACAAACATTGTGCATTT
The DNA here is from genome assembly GCA_034641835.2 of Pinus albicaulis. Taxonomy (NCBI): domain Eukaryota; kingdom Viridiplantae; phylum Streptophyta; class Pinopsida; order Pinales; family Pinaceae; genus Pinus; species Pinus albicaulis. Next base: position 737,815,943 of record CM076572.1, read on the forward strand.
ACACTAGGCAAAAAAATGCACCCAATCCGGCGTGAATATTGTCAGCGCGGGGCGAATTTTTCACTCAGCGATTGGAAGATTCATAGGATAGTAAGCAAGAGAGTGCAGCTTGTAGATGAGTAAGCAGCAAAACTTCACAAGAGCATGACTTCTTCAGTTTTTGGAAAATTTGAGCCCAACAAGAGCCCAAATATTAATTTTTGACTGTTCTAGAGCCATTTGAGACATTGGTTTTCATTTTAAGCACTGAAAATCCATGTAAACACATATTTGAGAACTTGATTAAAGAGGCCCAACATTCAAAGTCGGACGAGGATATGTAGCCCAAGAGGGGTGAACTCCATCATTTTGTTGTCTTGTGTTACTATTTATGGTATTATTGTCGTTTTTTTTATGAAATTGAGTTTAAAAAAATTAATTTATGTGCTTTATCAACTTTCCTAATTTCATAAAAGACATAAAATTTAATGTGCAAATTTCATCAAACCTTCAAGTTTTCAAATACATATCAGTAATGGGGGTTACCTAGTCCTAGATAGGTGAGTAGATGATGGGGGCCCATGCAAGAAAACCTTTTCACAATTATATTTCTCGAAATGGGGTTATATGGGCTTGGATAGGTGACTAGCTAATGGGGGCCCACGCAGGAAAACCCTAGGACATGTAGACTTCCCTAAATGGGGGTTTCTTGGGATTAAATATGTGAGTGAATGGTAGGAGAAGAAATATGTCCATTATCACTAGGATGTGAGCATGAGGGAGATTTTTCGGATTTTTACAAATATATTGTGTGGAGTAGTATATTTAAAGGTGGTGACACAATGTGATCTAGACTCTAGTAGCTCTTAACAAGTGGATACATTATGTGCTATGAATTCCTATGAGATGGGTTTAAATACTAATCTAGTTAGAGACTTTGTGGATTCCTGTAGGGATAAACAAGTGGATATGTGCTTTGGATTCCTATAGTTCTCGACAGTGGATTGAGTGGAGATTATTCAGTAAAGTCAAAGTTAACGATTGTGTGGAACTATGGAGTTTATACACCACTCAATTTTTGCAAATTCAAGGAAGTAAAGAGTAACCACAGAGATAAGTATCAATTACCAACTTGAAGAATTTATTTTTTTAAGTTGTGATTTAAAATTTTGTGGTCTACCCCATAAAGATATTGCTAACGAAAGTATGGTTCAATTTAAAATTTTATCATGAATCTCATAGGAATCATATGTTTATGATGTAGAAAGAACTATTAAACTATCCAACATGAATATATGAGGTTGGATGCAAGGAAAAAACATCATTTCAATAATATCAGTGTACGCAATAACAACACACTGGAGTGGAATACTTCAAGAACTAGGCCAATGCGGTGACACTAGAACCATGTTATATGCATTGATTGCCATGAGATATGTCATGATACATGTGATGTGTTATTAAAGAAAGGAAAGGGTGTGACTTGGCTGAGAATATCATTCATGTGTAAGGAATCCTTTCCAAGATATGGATCACCTGATAGATTGAGGAAGTAGTGAAGGGCATGCCTGAACTTGGAAGGTGAGTGATTACATGGAGGAGAAAATAGATTTCCTGAGGGACTTACGAATTAGAGAAGAGGATGTCAGAATTTGGAAAGTGAACTAGTCTTCAAGAAATCATGTGCATACTCATTGGTATTAGGAATTCATTGAGTGTGTCTTAGGAAGAAATGAGATGAATTTTTCTATGAAGGAGCATTGAGCATAGTAAATGGCATGGCTATATATTGGAGGTGGATCACACTCCTAAATCGAGTAATCTAGGAGGACAAGGTGTAATGGAAGCTATTGGGTAATTTAATTGTTAGTTAAATTATTTTTCATTAAATTGTCAAGCCCGATGTTCGTGAACTTGCGAAGTATACGTGCACAATATGTTAGGAATCAACTCAAAATTTTAAAACGAAATTCTAATCTATTGAAAGAAATGGAAAAAATGAAATAAATATTATTCATGAAAAATGTCGAAGATGAGTATGCACACACTTTCTTTTTCAAAATTCTCAAATTCAAAACTTGGAAACCAACATTTTTATCTATGAAATTGAAATGAAAATTGACATGAAAGTAGACTTACTATATTGACATGAAACTAAATCTATTCTAGTGACATGAAATTAAATCTATTTTACCAACAGGAAAGTAAATATATTCTAATGAATTGGAAGTAAATTTAATCTATAAAGCAACAAATCGTATACTAATAAAGCATTGAATTCTTAAAATATGAAATTTAAAGGCAACCTATTTTGAAAGTAGTGAAAAATCATTTGAAAACATTAATGTGTGCATTTTCAAATTAGAATAATTTATGAATATCTATCAAACAAATTTAAAAGCAATGAATCTATGAAATGAGAGCAATAGCGCTTAACCTGTAAAAGAACATAAATGGAATGAGTATGAAAGAATGTAAACAATGCATCTAATCAAAAGACTTAAAATGAACATAAATAAACTAAAAATAAAACATTAGAATACATCTCATACTCATTAGGTGGTCATCCCAAAGTGAATGAGAGGTGAAAATTTGAGAAAAATCTTGATCATACACCAACTGAAGACATGACCATATCAAAGTGAACTAAAATGGTATTCATAATCATAATTTCAATATTTAACATCAAAACTCTGCATTGAAGCATGAGCATAGCTCCCAAACTTTTCACACCTTTTGAGAGGATAAGGCACTCATATTTATACAAAATCTAAGATAAGTAGAACATAAATGTAGATCCACAAATATCTCCTGTGGTTACGACCATGTGTTAACATCTAGCAAATAGCATCTCTTCATATCCTCTCACAAATCTCTCCTAGATTTTATAGGAGACACTTATGAAAACTTCCACGATTCTTCTCCATGAATTGTACTTGATAAATGATCTCAAATATTCAAGAGTTTGAAGAGGAAATTCGAATTTGAGACTTACAAGCCAAATATGATTGTCCTGGAATATTCAAATATGTCTACACACATCACAAAACTCATCCAACTTTTATATATAAATGAATACATGTTATTTTTCTAATATTTAACCATAAATTCACTTAAGTTACAAAATAAATGTATTGGAAAATCATATGTCTAAACCCATATTTGATCATGAAGATGGTCTTAGTGCATGGTTATAGAGCTGCCAAACATGGAAAATTATGAAGCAAAGTGAAAGAAAAGATGGTGAAATGAAGGATATTTTGGAGGTTGAACATTCCCCCCAAATGAAGATGTTGAATGTCCTCCTGCAAAGTTTGCATTGATTATCATGGATTGTATATTTTTATGAGGTAGAATATTAAGTCATTTTGTGACTTTGAGATACTCTTCAAGACTTGCATCTTTTGAAAAGTTTTATTTATCTAAAATATATTTAAGTGGTAGCTCTTATGGTTGGTTCTTGTGTGGAAAAATAACTATTTTAAGTGTTGGTTCTAGTGTGGCAACACTTTTCTTTTATTCTTATTCTTGTTGCAACAAATAATACATAAGAATGTATTCTAAATGAAGACTTATTCATATACATATTAATAAATCCTTTCTCATGATTTGAATATTTTACAAAACACATCCATCTTTAGAGAACCAAAAATAACAACAACATTCAGTTGGGAGAAGCATGTTGGTCAAGAAGATATGATATTATGGATTATGGAAATGAAAAATAGTAATGAATATCCTCCCCCCAACTAAAGGTGTTTTCTATTCTTGGAAAATGAGGAAAGAAATTTTGCATGGGAAATTTTCCAAATACATAGCTTTTATCATTCAAGGAATTAATGATTAAATATTAGAAAACAACATACCTTCACCCACCTGAAAATTCAATAAACTATGTATGTGTGATATTTTGGTTTTTTCTATTGGATCATGGAATGTGAAGTGAAAGACTCTGATCTTCTTATTCATAAGTTGGTTGTATGAATAGTGGATGAAATATGAAATTGGAATCTTTGTGCCTTCTTATTGTTGGGACTGCTATTGAACTCTAAAAATGAATTTTGATTTATTGGAAAAAATTTGCAAGTTGTTGGAACCATATAGTTTTCATTCATATCCACATCGTGGAATAATTCTTTTCTATGTGAATAATTTTTTTTGATGTCGAACATAGAAATAAATTATTGGATTTCCTACCAATATTAATGAATGTTGTTAACCAGCATGAAACTACTCACCATTAATTTCAATTAGAGTCAAAATTCCCAAGTACATCTTACTATATGTACAAATAAATGAGTTGAAGTTGAGTGACCTAGAAGATCTAACAAACAGGGGACATTGATATATTATTGTTATTCATTAGCGAGAGAACTTTTCATTAATGCATGCAAGCCTCAAGGTACTAAAAATAACTCAGTGTCAAACCCAAATAATGTGTTGAAGTCAATGGGTCAAGACTTCCTAGAAGGATGGCCTTAATGAATCCCCCATCATATAATGCGAGCATAAAGTAATGATGTAGAGGATCAGAGATGAAACATTTTCATTTTTCAAACATGATTTATCTGATTGAAAGGAAAATGACAGCGATGTCACTCAGCATTGTAAGTGAGTTGAATGAATTTATTTATGGGTTAGGGATGAAATGTAATTGTGGGTTAGGGATGAGATATAAGTGAGGCAAGAAAGTGTGAAATTTTCAAAGGGAAAATGGTTTTGTATTCATGATCTAGTAGTAGGAATATGGAAATTCATGGATGGACTGTAAGCTCAGAAAATAGGAAAATGAATGAATAAAAATGAAATTATGGATGTGATATGACATGCACTTGACTTCTTCAAAATTTCATTGAGACATGATCTTTTGAAATAATTTGGTTCCTAAAAACCACTTGTGCATAGATTGATCTTCTTTGATCATCCTACAACCTACAAAAGCTTAGCACTAATCTGCAATAGAATGTAAGATTCTCAAAGGAGAGAGGTGATCAATATCTCTTCATACAATATATACGCAACAAATTCATAAATAGTGACAACAATAAAAATTCAAGGAAGATTAAATACAAATGAAATGCACTTTTACCTATCGGGAAGCGATGCATCCTGGACTACCCGTCAGTATTTTGTTGATAATTTCTTTGTTTTATGCCCAATTTTAATGGCTCAAAAACTAGTTTAAAAAAAATTCATATTAGAAACATGTTTTAATGATTTAATCTTTTTTCCAAGTCCAATCGTTGTAAAATCCATAAAAAAAAATGACCATTTTTATTGTCTCAAATGATTCTGAAAATTATCCCATTGCATATAGTTCATCGAGATCTTTCCAGTGACACTTTAATCATGTCAAAAGGATGTTATATGATAAATTTATGGTTGTTTGAAGTTTTACCAAAATAGTAAAAATGGATGCATTAATGCCACATGGCAGCACTAGGGAGTGCCATGTGGCAGTATGAACATTGATGTGGATGCTAAGTTAGTAGTCTAGCATAGAATTTTGACTGGACAGGGTGACATGGCAAACAACTTGGCAATGACTGCGCAATGTTGACCAATGTTATGTTGCCACGGGGACCAATCCAATGTCACCACACGAAAGCGAAATTGTTGCCTAGTTACTATTTGTCAAAATTGTTAAATAATAAAAAAAATGAAACTGTGATTTGAAATTATGACCTCATAAACATAATCACAACAAATTACCCCCTGTTCCAAGTGGATATCAGTGGCCACCCACCTATTCCATTTGGAGCAGCACCATCAATTCTTGCAGTGTTTCACATTCAACACAACTTACTATTTTTAGCAGGTTTTCGGGTCCTCCACTCCCGGAGCCGTTTTGGGGCCTTAATGATCCAGGTGGATATTGGTGGCCACCCACCTATTCCATTTTAACCCCCACCACCAGTTCTTTCAATTTGTAAGTTGCAGCACAACTTACTATTTTTAGCAGTTTTTCGGGTCCTGAACTTCATGAGTCATTTTGAGGCCCTAAACGACGTTTTTTGGGCATCATTCCTCTGGAAAATTTGATTCCGTTTTGAAATCAATATTTGTGGCAATATTTGTAGTCCTCGGATAGATATTTCTAACGAGATATTGAGCGCTTCAAACGGAGATCATATGCCAAAGTTACATCCATGGGAAGTTGAAACACCAATTTACCCAAACGGGGCCCATAGTCTTGGCGCTTCATCTCCTAGGTTTAGCTTTTTGGAAGTTTGATTTTTCCATTGTTTCTCAATAATAAATAGGCCCTCAAGCCTCATTGTAACACAGTTAAGAGGTCTATAGCTGCCACATCTCTACTCATAGATTCGCTACCAACACCCTAACTATTTTATTTCCATTATGTTTGTAAGCATATTTCTATTATTTGATATTAATGAAATGAAGCATTATTTCCGCTGCATCTCTATGTTTATGGTTATTTCTGTATTCTATTGCATTCCTGCATAAATCCGGATCACCACCCTACCATACACAAAAATTATTAATTTTAATGAAAATGTTAATATTTAAATGTTAAAACATTATATTGGTAATAAAAAAAAACATCATCGGCCAAGATTGTTAGGTCCCAATATTACTAGTGTAGTCCCTTAGTGTTGTTACAGTAGCCCCCTTATTGTTATTTTTGTACCCCTGTAGCCCCTATATTGCTATTATTTTGCCCCATAAAAATCCACTATTGTTATTGTTATGCCCTTACATTATTATTGTTAGGTCGGCTAGGATTATATTGTGACCCCATGGACTCCTATATATAGAAAGGAGGTTTTTTCATTTGTATCATCCAAGAATTTTTCATTTATGTAATGTAAAGGAGGCTTCCCCCTTGAAGTGAATGATTTTTTAGTCTTTTAGGTCGGCTAGGATTATATTGTGACCCCATGGACTCCTATATATAGAAAGGAGGTTTTTTCATTTGTATCATCCAAGAATTTTTCATTTATGTAATGTAAAGGAGGCTTCCCCCTTGAAGTGGATGATTTTTAAGTCATTTAGGTCGGCTAGGATTATATTGTGACCCCATGGACTCCTATATATAAGAAAGGAGGTTTTTTCATTTGTATCATCCAAGAATTTTTCATTTATGTAATGTAAAGGAGGTTTCCCCCTTGAAGTGGATGATTTTTAACTCATTCATCCCTCTTTTCTTCTATTTTGTGAGTTGTTTCATAACATTTGGTATCAGAGCTTTGGATTATAGAGTTTTGTTGCTTCAAACAGGTCATCATGGAATTTTGACTATAAATTTTTTTATATGAAGGTTAATAAGATATAAAAAAACCCATTCACAAATAAATACCAAGGAACGCCGAGTAAAAATTTCAGATCTTGGTTCGAAATAATTTAAGAGATATGATTTTTGGAAGTTAGGGTTTTTTCAGGCTCTCGAATTTCATCTCAGAGAGGTGACCTTGGGAAAATAGTTATAAATATCTCTATGAGGATCGGATTGGAATTTTGTAAAAAGTGGTTGAAATTAAATGGAATTTAGTTTCTTTTGTATCAATCTCAGAGCTAAAGGACAAAACAGTGACACATGTCACATCATACAAGTTTTCTCTACTGGACCAGTCCATAATTAGGTCATTGTGGGAGATTGGGCATAACTTTGTCTCGAAGAATCCAAATCAAGTCAGACTTGTGGCATTGGAAAGAAGATTTAGAGGGCTACTAAAGGACTGAATATAAAATCTCGGGGATCCAAAATTACAGATATACATCAGTTTCAATATCGAGCTCCTCAAAAGCAAGAAAAAGATGTGTATTTTTTTCAAATTTCATAAGCCTTGTTTGAAAAATAAGTTTGAAGTGATTCCAAGGGAATATTGAAGCATATATATCAATATTGGCTTCTAAAATTTCCCCTAAAAATAATTCAACGCCCGTTAAGCCCTCAAAAGGATCTACAATGA